>VWPU01001988.1:0-39331 GCA_013398955.1 Callaeas wilsoni | reverse complement strand
CCCCGCCCCGCGCGCCCCCGGCCACGCCCCGTGGCGCGCGGCCCGTCGCCATGGCGACCGAGGGGCGGGCCGGCGGCCGCCATGTTGGCGCCGAGCCCGCGGCCCCGCCGGGATCAGGATTGGGATCGGGATCGCAGGATCGGGTTCCTGACCCCCCTTCCGAGGCGGCGGCGAGCCCACAGCAACTGCCGTCCCTACCGTACAGACGGTATTGCAATAAAACGTGAAACTTCGGGGTTTTTTTCCCCCCTCGGGTTTCCCTCAGCCGCGATCCCGCTCACGGATGGGCCGTTCCGTGAGACCCGTCAGGTATCGTCTGCAACAGCAAACAGCTGAAGCGAGGCGTAAACGACAGAGAAAGGCAGGGCACGGTTCGACATCGTTACCCGAACTACCCAGAGGAAATAAATAGAAATAAAAATAAAAAGGAGTTGTCTGGCACGCTTCCCTCTACCCCCGTTTTCGCAGCGACCGTTCAATATTTAATTGATTTTTCAGTTGTGTGTGGGATTGCCCCACTGAAATGACACATCTCATTCCGCTCCTATTTCGCTGTTCCACCTTCGATTCTCGCACTGCACAAAACTCCCCAAGTCCTGCTCCCAAACATTCCAGGAGACGGGAAGAAAAATATTGCAGCCTGGGTGGGGGGACCCTGTGGGACAAAATCCGATGGGAACATCCCCCCAGCCATGTGTTACTCCATTATTTGTTTCCCAGAGAAGCTGTGGCTGCCCCTGGATCCCTGGAAGTGTCCCAAGGCCAGGTTGGGCATGGAGCAACCCGGGATAGTGGAAGGGAGACTTTCTTGCTGAGCTTCCAAGGAGCTTCTTCCCATCCTTGCCTAAGACAAGCTGAAACATGACATTCCTTATTCGCAGGCAGCCATCCCAGCGCGCTTCTGGTGGGTTTGATTAATTGGCTCTTGCTAAATTGTTTTTAAAACTTCCAGATTTCCCTTAAAGCAGGAAAAAAAAAAAAAAATGAACTTGTGTCGTTCAGCCATCTGGATTTACATAAATTCTGGGACCTGATGGGAATTGCTAACAACTTTGTCCCTCTCTCAAATTCTGCATATATGTGGTAGTATATAAACACTGCTCCTTTTCTCTTTTACCTTTCTGGAGATATTTAGCACTTAAATTTTCCTTTGAAAGGGCCGCCCTTACAAAAATCCTTGGCGTATTGATCCGACCCTTAAAGTTGCTTTCTTTTCCATGCTGCGAACATGGGAATGGGCACGGCCCCAGGGCTGCCAGAGCTCCAGGAGGGTTTGGACAGCGCTCTCAGGGATGCCCAGGGTGAGATTGTTGGGGTGTCTGTGCAGGGCCAGGGGCTGGGCTGGGTGATCCATCAATAATTTCTCCATCCCTGGAAGTGTCCCAGGCCAGGCTGGACGGGCCTTGGAGCAGCCTGGGGCGGTGGAAGATGTCCGTGCTTGTGGCAGGGGGTGGATTCTGGCAGTCCCATCAGCAATAGCATCCCGTTACCTTCAGCTCTCCCCCTTACTTTGAGATTAATTAATTTATTCCTGTCAGCTTACTCCCATTGCATTCGATAGGCCTGTGCTCGAGCACACAGGCAGCATGGCAGGCCTGGAGTTTGGGGAGGCTTTCCCTGGAATTCACACCTGAGAGCACCACTGGCATTAGGAACACCACTCCTGCCTAAAGCTGAAGCCCTTTTCATTTCGTTTTCAGCTTCTTTGGGCTCCTGGGCTTGTTTGTTGTTCTTTGGCTGGTGAGGTTTTGGGTTTCCTCGCAAGGGTGGTTCTGCCCTCTTTATTCGGGGCCGGCTTGTGAGCTCAGGTGAATGGGTGAATATATGTATAAATAACCTCCCGAATTATTCTTCAGTGTCAAGAGACCTGTGGGTGGAAGGGCTTCAGGGCTAGAAGGTTACCAAGGCAGGGTGATGTTTGCTAAGGCAACAGATCCGCTGCTGGTGGCTGGCGTAGGACGCAGCTGCGGCGGCCAGGTGGGTGTCTGCCCTCCTCTGTGCTCCCCATTTCTGCTCCATCTGGGCGGGGGATTTGCTCCCAAACCCTCCAAGCAGGGGCTACAACCAACATTTGTGCCCTGGCGGCCAGGGCGGGTTGTGAGTGTGACCCGCGTGTGTCCCCAGCCCGGCTGGGTGCCGTGGTGCGAGCGTTCCCCTGGCTCGGGCTGCCGGGGCCGCTCGCCAGGCCGCATCGCTGCCTTCCCTCTGCGCGCCGCCGGAGCAGTTTGGGAACAGGAAACGAGAGGGGAAGGCTGCGCCCTGGAAGTTGCCATGGAGTGTAAGTTTTACCTTCGGGTTTTGATTGATGCCGTACCTGTGGCTGTGGGTGTGAGTACATGTCTCTGTTAATACCCAGTCTAGGCTAACCTGTGCATAATGGCAGAAAATTAAACCTCTGTCGTTGCTCGTGCAAATTAGACCTCAGAGATTCACAAGAGGCTGTATGTTAAATCCAACATATTGGCTATAGCTGTATATAGTCTGTTTTTACTGTAATTGCAGCTAAAAAACTTACTCAGAAGCCAGTTGAAGCAAAAAATAAAAACCTAAAAAAAAAACCAACACCCTGGCAGAGCTAATTCATAAAGATTTAAATAAAAAGCAATTACAGAACTTCCCGCCTACCTCCACCTCATCTTCAGCTGAACTCCTTGTTTGTCAGGAATGATTCCATTTTTTATGTTCTCGAGCAGGAAACAGCCATCACAACACTCCAGCTAATTTCCCTCGCTAGTCACAGGGAGCTGGTGAAAGTAAAACAGGGTGCTTCAGCTTTCCACTCCAATCCTGCCACTCCACAGCCTAAAAAACAGGAGGATAGAGTTGGGAAGAGAGCCAGCAGGAGCTTCCTCTGGAGCCTGGGCACCAAAGATCTACAGCAAGGGGCAGTGCCAATTGGTTCCGTGGAGAAAGTCAAGCCTGGGCACCATTTCCAACCAGGCGACGGCTTCCTCTTCTTCCTCCTGATCATTCCGTCTCCATCACTGGCCTCCCGTGGTTTTCTTGTCCCACCCATCACCTTTCTGTGCTTTATCTCCCATTCCCTCTGCTCCATCTGCCCCACAGCACACTGATTTACTCCGTACTTTCCACCTAACTTACAACACAGCTCTGATGGGACAGGGAACGCTGAATTTACCTCTCCCCCTCCCGTGTTTTCCTCCGACATACCTTTTATTGAGGAGTTTTGTCCTGTTGTTATTGGGGTTTTTTTTAATCCTGGTGAATTTTGCTTCAGCTGGAGTTTTGTCTTGTTGTTATTGGATTTTTTTTAACCCTGGTGAATTTTGCTTCAGCTGGAACTCCTCCTTGTCTCCTTGCACCGCTCTCTTGCAGAGACAGCCACCTCTGCCTTGCCCTGCTGCACAATCCATGCCCCGTGCGGTCCTGTCAGGCTCAGAGCGAGCTGTGAGGCAGGGCAAGGTGGTTCTCCTCCACCTCGGAGCCCCCCAGGGCCGTGTTTGGCTGCAGGAGCCGCTTCCCAGCTTGTCTGCACAGCCAGCACTTCATCAGGTCTGCGGCACTCACGGCCTGAAGGGCTGAAATGCTGGAGCCGTAAGAGCCAGGCTCTCAGAAACGAGTTATTGCTGTTGTTTTGGGCAAAATCAAGTCCCTGTCCCCCAGCTGGGGGGGAAAAAACGAGCAAGTGAAGGTCACAGTGTAAAGTTTGCTTTCTTCTCCGTGTTTACACTTTGTTTTTGCTGATGGAGCTACATTGGATTGTCACGGCAGTCATTTTACAATGACTGAGTACAATACACCTTTAAAATAAAACTGCTTGCTGAAGTTTGTTTTCAATATTTTTCTGGATTTTTATAAACTTCCTACTTATTTAGCAGCTATGGAATATCCTGACTTGGAAGGGATCCACAGGGATCATCATTCCCATTGCAGAGAGCAAAGTTATTCTGTGGCCATTACAAACCCCTGCCCAAAAGTTCTTGCGGTGTCATCATCCCTCCAAATTAAACTGAAGAACTGAGAGTATGAAAGAAATCTCTTTTCCCCCTCAACTGGTTTTTTTTTGGTTCCGTCAATTTTAGTAGCACACTAAGGCTTAAATTTAGATAAAAAGCAGAAATAAGTCCAAAATGAATATGGAATCTTTGTGAAGTCGAGGCTGGAATAACTGTTGGATACACTTACTTTATCAGCGCTCATTTTCTGATTCTTAATAGCAAAAAGAAGGGAAATGGGTATCAGTTTATTGTATTTGTTTTCATCCATGGCAGCTGCTGGGAGAAATACGTGGGGTGTGTCTCCATATAGTGGGAACCTTAGAGGAAATATTGATCCGGTTTTCTATTCTGTCTCTTTCAACCAGGAAAAAAAAACCAAAAAGGCATCATCCAGGGTGAAAAGCAATTAAAATCTAAATAAATATAAGAAAAATAGGACCAAAAAATAAAAAATAGACATAAAAATATTTGCAGCCCGGCCCCTGGGTGTTGGTTTTACGTGAAGATACTGACTTGCAGCTGAATGACGAGTAGGATATTTTTCTACTGAAATATTGATAGTAGATTACACTAAACCACAAACTATCTCCAGAAAGCCCATCATTTCTAATCCTAATGGTGTTTTCTTTCCCTTGGCTGACTACTACATTCATGAGATGATGGCTTTATTCTATCTGGGGGAAAAACTTTTTACCATACAGCTAAATTAACTTGTCAAAAGACTTCAAACTTCGGAAGCTTTTACAGCTCGATTCAAAGCTATTATTCAGGATTGAATGAGAAGGCTGTGGACTGTAAAAGCTGGCAAAAAAAAAAAAATAAAATAAAAATTTCAGCAGCATTCAGGAGCTGAATGGAACGCTTACTTTTTGTTCAGGTTTGTGTGTGTTTCATTGAGCTGTCTCGGAAAGAGCTGGATTTTCGTATTTTAAGGCAAAATGCTTCTTTCTGCTGCTCTGGAAGCTGTGACCCAGTCCGTGCTCTTTCACACACACTTGGTTATATTTAGTTTGTGCCAACCTAAATAAGTGTCAACCAGCTCTCCAGAAATGTGGGGAGCACAAAAGAGAACGGCCAGCAGCTAAATTGAGGCAGAACAAGAACACAATTAGACTTATTTTTATCCTTTTCTTTTAAAATCAGATCACAGACTATCTTACAGTCAGCTACAGCTTTCTCATGCAAATAAAAATGCCTGGCTTCAGGAGCAGCAACTTTTAGATTTTGCAGACGAGGAGCAGCTGGCAGAGCTTGTGCTTGGAGTCTTTCCTGTCGCGGATCCAATCTACTTTGGGACAAAGCTGGAATGAAAAGCCAAGCCGACAATTGCGGCCCCCGGAAGGGAACCCAGGGCTCTCTGGGAGAGCGTGCAGACACATTCAGGATGTGGCAGGATGGGCTCCGTGATGGCCAGCACGGGGAGCGGCCTGGATTCAGCGTGCTCTGGATGCAGCTGCCTGCGGCTGCTCCACGGGGAACGCGGAGCACGGGAGCAAGCCTTAAATCCAGCTTGTCACCGAGGCCTGCAGGGAGCCTCTGCCGCCCGCCAGGGACCCACAACTCACCCTCCTACTCAGAAACGGAGTTAGAGTCCCTGCACTGTTTGTGGAGATGCCCAGAGCTTGCAGCGTATTCAAGCTCAGAGCCCGCAGCCGCGGAACGGGGGATCCAAGTCCCCGTCCCCCTTCTGCCTGGCAGGTTCCTCCTCCCGAAGGACCGTGCCCGTGGTGGCACAGGGGAACGTCCCCCCAAACACGGGCCACGGAGCAGAAGGGTGGGCAGGACGCACGGGAGGCCAGAGCAGGCAGGGTGCGATCCTGCTTAGCTGATCCAGAGAGGGTTGAGGATTGTTTGGGTTCTGGAATATCAGCATAGAATCATGGAATGGTTCTGGTTGGAAGGGACCTTAAAACTCGTCTTGTCCCACCCCCTGCCGTGGGCAGAGACACCTTCCACTGTCCAAGGTTGCTCCAAGCCCCAGTGTCCAATCTGGCCTGGGACCCTTCTGTGGATCCAGAGGCACCCACAGCTTCTCTGGGCACCCTGTGCCAGGGCCTCACTGCCCTAGTCCTAAAGAATTTCCTTCTAAATCATCTTCCCATGACCTGAGGTTAGGTGGGTTTTGAGGGAACCAGCAGCAGAGCACCAGGTGTTTTAGAGCTTGGCACTCCTGAAGCCAGGCTCTGGAGAGCACTCAATTGCTGCCCCCGTAATAAGGTACCAAGATGATCTCACTATTTCGAGCACTTGAGACTAAAGCAGCACTGATAGATGAGGTGTGGGGACAGAATTGCACGGACCTTTCCAATTCCCAATTTTCTCCTCCTCTGTTTTGTCGCTCTAAGGGTTGTTTACTCTCATTTCATGTGGGTCACAGCATTTCCTGAATACCAATATCTATTAAAAGGCACCTGTGCTTTGCATTTGGCAAAACCTCAGTCGACCTGTTTTCCCTTTCCTAGAGCAAAACCAAAACCGTAGCCAGTTTTGGATTGGAATCCACTGGAAAGCACTAAAATACCTCAAATTTCCTCTACCTCTTTCTCAAGCAGTTTTTTTCCTAATGCAAGCTCCTTAGAATGTGGTATCTTAAAAACTTGTGTTCCTTTCGAGCACCTTCACCGAGTTCTTAAAAAGCATCAGAGCAGAGCAAGATGTGCCAGCGAAGTGTCCGGAATAGCAACAGTGGCATCGGAATCATGAGAGGAATGTCTGAAAAGTCTGAAGGGTTATACTCAGACCCTGCTAAATAGCTGGGTGGGACTCTGGAATCCGGCCCTCATTTGCAGATACGTTGTTTAATAGAAATGTAAGAAGCGAGTGCTGGCCCGCTAACGATAAAAATAAAGTTTAGAATGCATTAGGAGGAGAGGTCAGAGGAGTCAAAAACCTCTGCAGCCCTAGAAATGTCTGTAATACACGGGCTGAAAGGAGAGCTGCTTCCCTCTTCCAGGATCACTAGATCACTGATCTTCCAGGCAAGATCAGGCCTGTAAAAGGCCGGGAGGTCCCTCTAGCTTTCTTCCACAAGGAAAAAAGAAAGAAAACAAGGCGGATTTCCCATTCTGCAAAAGAGCAGACCGTGGTGTCCCGGACTAGATCCAAGGACAGGACTGAACGCGATAGAATGGAAACTCAAATGGAAGAGTTGTTTCAAAAAAGCTGCAAGGCCGTGGGTTCCAGCTTCCAGTGAGGAGCTGAAACGCGGGTCAGTGACACCCACACTGCGCAGCGAGGGCTGTGTGTCCCTCCTTTCGGCAGAGGAGGGGCTGCCACGGGCTCCTCCAGAGGTGACGCTGCAATGGGGCGCGTGTGCGTCATTGCAGCGGGATGGGTTTAGGATGTTCACCTGTGATCCAAGGTGATGAGGCGCATGGACCTTGATTCATCCTTATCAGGAGCTTCTTATCAGGTGGCCTGTTGCACGTTAAAGACTGGGTTATCAGCAGAGCCTTTGTCTTGTGCCAGGACGAGGGGCAGGACGCGTTCTGCTCATAGACGGAGACCGAGGAGTGGCGATCATGTGGTGGGAAGTGTAGTGGCCCAAAACCGGGATGTGCTTGTGCGTAACTGGGGAGGAGACACAAGGTGGTGGGGCTTTTTTTCCCCTGCTTCTCTGGTCAAGGGAATCACAGAGTCCCAGAATGGTTTGGGTTGGAAGGGAGCTTAAAGCGCATCCAGTCCCAGCCCCTGCCATGGGCAGGGACACCTCCCACTATCCCAGGCTGCTCCAAGCCCCGTCCAACCCGGCCTTGGACACTTCCAGGGATCCAGGGGCAGCCACAGCTGATCTGGGCACCCTGTGCTAGCTCCACCCCACCCTCACAGGGAACAATTCCTTCCTCATGTCTAATCAAAATCCATCCTACTTCAGTGGGAAGCCATTCCCCCTTGTTCTGGCACTGCAGGCCCTTGTCCAAAGCCCCTCTCCTGCTCTCTTGGAGCCCCTTTAGGCTGAAATGGGCTCTAAGCTCTCTCCAGAGCCTTCTCCCTTCTCTCCGGGGTGAACACTCCCAACCTGTCTCCATAGGAAAGGTGCTCCTGTCTTATCTCCAGCACAAGAACACTTTTTATCACCTTGCTTTTGGTAAACCCAGACAGCTCTTTCAGGGGAGATTACTTGTTAAATTATCCACAGTGCTGCAGATGCTCGGCTCTTTATTTTGGTCGTATATTTCAAAGAGCAGTTTCTCCAGCAAACAGTGCAACAGCTGTGGCTGATAAAACTCCTGGGTGCCATCGTTATCCCTTTCCCTGATAGAGACTGTCACAGATTTACCACCGAGCTTTGGCTTGGATGCTGGTGCTCTACTGCCAGCCAAAACTGAAATGGAGCTCGATAGCCTTAACGTGACAAAACAAGAATTTCCAAGGTCGGAAAACTAATGGAACTGCAATTATGAGACCAGAGGAAGGAGCTGTGTCCAGCACAGGTACAAGAATACAGTTTGGATGTGACAGGGATCTGCAGAGATACATCATCCCGTGCTTGGCCATAGGGATCTTGCCACAAGACCGAGGATTTTGGAAGGTGGACTCCTGTGCCATCATGAAAGAAGAAGTTCTCTGAAGATCTCTTACATATTTCCAAACTGAAATCCCAGAGCAGCCATCAGTTTGGGGTGCCTCAGTTACTGGCTGTCTACAAATCCATGTCTGAAGTCACACTCCAAAAACCTCTCCTGAGGTTTCTCCCTCGCACAGAAACCAAAGTCAGGCCTGGAAACCTCTTCAAAGGCATCCTTAGTCTTTAGCACGCCACCGTACAGAGCGTGAGGTCACACCTTGGCAGGATACGCACCTGCAGCTCTTGGAATCATGAAGGTTGGAGAAGACCTCCAGGATCATCCAGTCCAACCATAAACGCAGCACCACCAAGCCCACCACTAACCCACGTCCCCCAGGGGGGTTTTTGAGCACTTCCAGGAGCAGTGATCCCAGCACTTCCGTACATGTCTGCAAGGCAACTCACCCCCCGAGACTGGCTTTCCAAGCTGCAAATCTCTCACTCATCCACGATGCAAAGCCGACAGCCCTGGGTATTGGATTTCCTCTGCTGCCTCAGGGGCAAAGCCGGCTCCCACCGCCCGCCTCGCCAGCCCTTCTCAGCAGCAGCCTTGAAGGCTTAATCCCAAAATTGTAGGGCTGTTCCATGGAGTCAATGGTCTCCGTGTGCTGGGGCTGGCGGCGCGGACGCCAGGTGAAGTGCTGTCACGGTGATGTCCCAGAGTAATGACACAGAGTCCGGTGTCCAGGTGGAACAAAGCGATGCAGAGGGTTTTTTATTATTCTACAAAGCGGCTTATATCTTTTAGCTTACTTGAAGTTTACAACAGTGTCAAAAGTCTATTGGCCCTCTGGTCCACCATCTGCCAAGTTCATTGGGTAATTCTGATGTCACCTATATCACAATGTTTACCTACACAAGAATGTAAGCAAATACAGGTGCACAGAGCTTAACTGGTATTAGCAAACTCCAATAATTGTTTATAATATTTTAGCCTGGGAATAGAGAGAAAGAGAAAAGTCTCACACAAACTCTGGGAAAGTTAGAAGGGTTCCCTGCTAACAGCTTTTTAGCAGTGACAAAGCGCTGCTTTCTGGGGCGCACACCTGAGCGCCGGGAACGGGGACCAGGCCACGCGGGAACCACGGGAGCCTTGCAGCTTCCCCTCGCTGCCAGCCCGGACGGGATTCAAACCGGCAGAGAAATGAGCCCTGCTCCCAACGCATCCCATCTTCCGTGGGCTTTAACGGGCCAGCAGGACAGCCCAGTTACAGAACAGCAGCCTTACAGTTGGGTTTAAAGAAGCATTTCTGCTCTTCTGGACTTGAGCCCAAAATCCCGCTTGGAGTAACTCACACTCACATCAGCAGAACTACCCCAGCCAAACAGAAAGTTCTTCTTTTTTTTTTTCCTTTCCTCCCCTTTAATTATTCTCTCAAATCAAATGTAAGCGTTCTCCTCATTCCAAACTAAGAAAGATCACAGGTGAATGCTGCCAGTGAAATTAAAAACTGACTTGAGACAGCTTTGCTTTTAGCAGAAAGTTGTTGTTTTGGGTTTTTTCTCCTGGGTGCCTCTTCACCGAGCCAACTGCTAGAACTGAACTGGGGCAGGTTTTTAGACTATCGGGCGCAAAACACATTTTCCATCTGCATTCCTCCTTCGGAAGAGATGAACCAAGCCTAGAGAAATGAGGGTGCTGCAACTCCTCGTGTCGTGGAGGGGTGACCGTGCCCAAAACACACCCGCTAGCCGCAGTTGCTCCCTTTGTTCCCAGGGCCAGCGTGAGCTTTGCCGGCAGGCACAAACCCTCCCTGCCACTGCTGGGCTGCTTGGCTCATGCCAGGCAGTGGCATTCCCAGTGTCACCCATGCCCAGGAAGTCCCAGCACCAGAAGAGCAGCCCTTACACCCAGCCCGGCTGCCTCGAGGTCACAAAAGAATCATTTAGGTTGTAGAAGACTTTTGGGGTCACTGCTGTCAGCCCAGCCCCACCACCACGTTCTCCACTAAACCACAGCCCCAGGTGCCACATCCACGCAGTTGCTGAACAATTCCAGGAGTGGTGACTCCACCACTGCCCTGGGCAGTCTGTGCCAACTCTTTCCAACCCTTCCCGTGAAGAAATATTCCCTCATACCCAGTCTAAACCTCCCCCAGCACAGCCCGAGGCCGTTCCCACTTGTCCTGTCTCTTGTAACCTGACCTCCACCTGGCTGCTCCCTCCTGCCAGGGATTTGTAGAATCCTCAGCTCCCACCAGCCCTGAAAACACCTCTTGTTACAACCCTTAGCAATTTATTTCCAGCCTGCCTGGGTGTTTTGCAGAGAAACCCTGGAGAATGACAGAAAACAACAGAGTCGAAAGAACAGAGTGGAATTACCCATCTCCTGCTCATTAACTGACTTCAGATGGTACCAGCTAGCTGATGTTTTTTTCTGCATCTCTGGCAGGGAATGTTTTATTTGCTTAGTAAAGTTTTCACATGCAATATGTTGTTGCTGTTTTGTTTTGTTTCTGAAATCCCTTACCTATATATTTATTACAGACAGATATTATACCCTGGCAGTAAAGAAACACTGCAAAGTGCTAGTTAACTTCTCAGAGCTGCCTGAATAATTCCATAAATACGAGGGGACTGAAATGACAACAATAAAGGGATCTGTACTTTGAACAATAAATTTGAACTGGAGCTCTGCTTTGGATTTGAGGCACGCTGCAGCTAATAGGTATTCAGCTTGTGTGGGCCACTGACATTTAAATAAACACATGTGCAGTCCAAGGGGGTTGGCTGCAGAGCCTCTTGTCAATTGAATCCAGCCCTGGGAACGCTCAGAGAGCGGTTCAGGATTGCAGGAATTCCACGCTGGGCTCTAGCCCTCGGTGGGATCGCTCCTGAAACCATAAGATGTCCACCATGGGGGAAAAAAAAAAAAAAAAGGAGGGGGGACATACAATGGGAATGAGGAGAGGGGGGTGGGAACTCCCCCCAAAATATGTGGCTTCAAAGAAATGCTGAAAATATTTATAAGAAAAATGCTTGGCGTGCTGCCCGTTGCAGACTGAAGGAGAACTCAGCTCCTCAAGCTGAGATAGCTCAGCAACCTTAACGGCATTCCTTCACTGCCCTGGAAAAAATAAAAATCACCTCCAAACGGGGCCATTTTATCTGAATTTGCAGGGCCAGGCCGGAGTGTACTCTGGAAATCCGTTCCTGGTGGGAGAGGAGCAGGCTCAGGAGGGGCTGCAGCGGGAAGGATCCCAGGATAACACCTTTGTGCAGCTCCTGGGCCCGCAGAGCCAGCTTTGATTACCGCAGCATCAGCCCTCCTGCAGGGGTGGCCCCAAAAATCACCAAGTATTTGGCAGCATCCGGCACACGGACAGGAACAGGGGCACACAGTGCTCGCCCTCAGCGCCCCACACCGAAACACCTGAAGGACCTTGAAGCACCTCCAGCACCTGGTTTTGTGTGATTCCCATAAAGCTTGGGCGTTCGCAGGTCAGATATTCTCCCCCGGTACTGCAGAAAGCATCATTCCACATCCAGCTGTCACCTTTTCCCTCACCAGGGCAAATGAGGGATAACCCAGGAGTAAGGAGACGTCAGCTCTGGGGCTGTCACCCTCAGAAGGAGGGAAGTGGCCAGTTTAAAAAATAAAATTTAAAAACAAACAAAAAAAAAACAAAACAAATTTTTAAAAACCACCAAAAAAATCCAAAGAGGAATAAATTGAGCTCCTTATCACCGAGTTTAACACTGAGCGAAGCAGTGGAGGCTGTGTAACAACATTACAGATAATTAGAAATCTGGGATGGAAGGAAACCGTTCTTCTGGTAGCTGGAACCATGGCTCCTGGGGAATCCTTTGTGGCCATCCGTGCATGCAGAATGGGGACAATTTCCTTGGTACCATGCACTCTGGTGTCTCAAAAGCTCCCTCACCGGGGGCGCCTTGGAAATTAATCTCCCCTAGGATTAGAAGAAAGGTTCTCAAGTGAATTCCAAACTGGTAGGAAACAGGAAGGGACAGGTAGGAATAAAATGGTTATTTTTCACGGCAGAGGGAATCCCAGTGGAACCCCCAAGCAATTTGGGCTGTGGCATCTGCTGTTCCCAGAGCCTAAAGGATCTGGAAGATGGGTATTTGGAGCAATTTGCAGAGGATAAAGAAAAAAATAATGACTTAAAGTAGCAGAAATTAGTGAGAATTAGAAAAAACCTTCAAAGGACCGTAGTACATGGCAATAAAAGAGAGCCCCAGGTGCAGTAACACAGAACCAGGCTGAGCTCACGAGAGCCCCTCCCTTTGTTATGGCCACTCAGGAAGGAGAGAATCCAAAGAAACCCTCGGTTCACTCCCAAACAGTGAGCAAAGGAATGGACAGAGCGCAAGGAATTCACAGAATTATGGAATGATTTGGGCTGGAAGGGACCCTAAAACCATCCAGTGCTACCCCTGCCACGGTCAGGGACACCTTCCACTGTCCCAGGTGCTCCAAGCCCCATCCAACCTGGCCTTGGGCACTGCCAGGGATCCAGGGGCAGCCACAGCTTCTCTGGGCACCCTGTGCCAGGGCCTCCCCACCCTCCCAGGGAATGATTCCTTCCCAATATCCCATCCATCCCTGCCCTCTGGCAGTGGGAAACCATTCCCCCTCGTCCGGGCGCTCCAGGCCCTTGGGAATCAGGAGGTGTGTGGTAGTGGCTCCTTCTCACAGCACCACAGCACTCTCACTGCACATTACTGAAATGACGCAGATTAAAAACCAAAATAAGGCCCTTTTCCCATGCAAAATTTGGGCTTTGCGGCCATATGCACTTGTGGAAGGCAGAAAAGCAAGCACTCTCCAAAGGCAGTGAGCAATAATGGGGGAAGGTAAACTGAACAAAACCATCCAGGAAGCAAAAATAGAGGGGAAAAGCCCAGTTAAAAGGAAATCTTTGAAGCTGCAGCGTGCTGGGAGCCAGCACAACGCCTGTTTTTATTGCATTGAACATCCTCTCCCATCTCGCACCCCTTCCCAGGCATCGCCAGGGAGCAGAGCCACGGGAGCCGGGCCTGCCCCGGACAGCTGCTCCTGCCTCTCCCAGATGGGCTCTGGACCCGGCCCTGGCCGGGCCACAGCGGGAAACATCGAGGGGAGGCTGGGGCAGAACGCCCAGCACGCCTCCCCAATGCAGCCAGGGCTTTCACAGCAGCTCCCCCAACAGAGCCCCCAAAAACGCCCCGCGGGCAAGGGGGCTTGGGCGTGGATGGGACTTCCAAGGCATGCTGCTGGGCCAGGGAAAAGGACTCCTTGGAGAAAGGAGATCTTTGTTTCCCCCACAACTTTCTTGCTGGAGGACAATCAGGGAGAGAACCTTGTGTGTTGAGGTGTCTGGAAAAGAGTTTAGACAGATAAAACGAACAATAAAGTCACTGGAATCAATTACTTCTCATTAACAAAGTCATTTGTGCCCCGTAAAGGAAATTAAAGATGAAATAATTGAACTCGTAAGCGGTCACCCTAAGCTTGGTTCCTCTTCCCAAATTTCACATTTAAAAAGGGAGGGCACATGGAAGGACAGGGACACAGCCCTGGAGAATCAGCATCATCCCTGTAAAGGGAGGTTTTGCCTCACCAAACCGCGGTGGTTCCGTGAAGGAGTCGACACCTGGAGCAGTTGTTCTGATCTTCCTGGATTTCCCAAAACGTTTCCGGGCCTTTTTCACTAGCTCTGAGGTGCCGGGGGATGAGAGCTCAGGTCAAGAGGGTGTTGTCCCACAGGAGACGGAAAACAGAGTCGCTGGGTGCGCAGGAACCTGGAGGGAGAGGGGGAGAGCTCGTGGATGCGCGGAGCAGAAAACCAGCAGAGCGCTTTGCCGAGCCCGCGGCTGGGAGAGCGTGGGAGGCGCGTCTGGAGAGCCGCTCCCGGGGGAAGAGGCGCAGATCTCACCCGAAGCTTGGAGAAAGCTGCCCTCGGGCCCGAGGCTGAGACAGCTCACCCCAGGCTGGACAGGTGGTCTGACAAGTCCGTGACGACCGGCACTGGAGGAGGTTTTAGCAAAAGAGGTCTCCTGGATTTGGGAGAAACGGGCCCAGGGACGCGGCGAGGCTCTGTCCCTGCTCCAGGAGTGGAGCACTCGGGTGCCAGCACCAGGAGCGGCTGGAACAGCCCTGCCCTGCAGCAGAGCCCTGCCTGCAGCAGAGCCCTGCCCAGCCACCCCACACCGGTCTCAGTCCAAAAGAGAGATTGTGCTAAAAGCCGGTTCCAGAGGGAATCCCAGGACACCTACTGTTTAAAAACCTCTGTCCTTTTGGAGCATCCTGGCTTCCTGGAGCGAGATCACATTCTCTCCCCTTAGAGCATAAAGTTCCCTGAGTGGCTGGATTATTTTCTTTCCATATTTTACCACACAACCCAATTTCTTCACTTGTCTGCAGCGACCAGAGAGCTGGAATTATCTCAGCTAGAGGAACACTTCCCTCAAGAACCGAAGAGAGCCAAATGCCCCCAAAAGATCACTTCAGTCCTGTGAGAAGCTGCTCTAATACCTGCAATATATTTTGGTGATCGACTGCTGCGCCCTGGGTTCTGTTTAAAGAGCTGACTTGTCTTGGGGAGCGTTATGTTGATTTGTTTGCTCTCAGCTGAGTTATTGCTAACCAGGAGGCCCTGCTGGGAAGCACAGGACTGTATTTCTCTGTGATGGAAAGGTGATACCATGGCACTAACACCAAAACCAACCCCTCTTCCTCGGATGGGATGATTGCTGTTATCAGGGAGCCCTGTGATCCCTGCCCACAGGATGAGATGCTGCCATACAAACAGCAGGAGCCAAGAAATTAAAAATAAGGCTGTCCACCCTTGAGAGAATTGCTCCTTTCTATCCTCGACAAGATTGCAAACCAGATTTAATCCAAATCAGAACTCCCTCGCAGAGTGGCTGCGGCTGAGTGCCTGTGGGAGTTCAGGAAATTATGCTGGAAGGGAGAAGGGCTTGAGAATTTGGGGACAAGGAATCCAATCAATCCCTTGTATGGGACTGAGACAAAACCAAGGAGCTGCAAGGCTTTAACTTCACAGGCTGGGAGAGCTGGGGGTGCTCACCTGGAGAAGAGAAGGCTCTGAGGAGACCTCAAATCCCCTTCCAGGGCCTAAAGGGGCTCCAGGAGAGCTGGAGAGGGACTGGGGACAAGGGATGGAGGGACAGGACACAGGGAATGGCTTCCCACTGCCAGAGGGCAGAGATGGATGGGATACTGGGGAGAAATCCTTCGCTGTGAGGTGGGGAGGCCCTGGCACAGAGTGCCCAGAGCAGCTGGGGCT
Organism: Callaeas wilsoni; assembly: GCA_013398955.1. Lineage (NCBI taxonomy): Eukaryota > Metazoa > Chordata > Aves > Passeriformes > Callaeidae > Callaeas > Callaeas wilsoni. The sequence goes on along the minus strand of VWPU01001988.1, from coordinate 23,552 downwards.
GCCCCTGGATCCCTGGAAGTGTCCCAGGCCAGGTTGGAAAATAATCCCCCCTCAGAGCTGCAGCAGTGGCAGCTGTTACAGGAGCTCCGAGGCAGGGAAACCTCTTTGGAAGCTGAAAGCTGCAGAGCTGCATTTCCCTCCCAGTTAATTTATTTCCAGCTCTTTTTTTTAAGAGGGATTCTCCTGTGATCAGTTATTTCTTGACAGTTCCCCGCTTTCTGTAGGAAACCGGGCTCCTTCAGTGGTCCCAGCCGGCCGGGCTGAGAAACAGCCTTTCCCTGGCAGCTTAATTATGGGAGAGGGCTGAGGGCTGCTTAACTCCTTCCTCAGGCAGCCAGCACTGCTCTGGAAGTTGGGAAGAACAGAGGGATAAACCAGGGCAGCGATGTCCTCCCCGCTCAGCTGAGCTGTTTAACCCCTAGCCACCAGCCCTGACCGTGTTTTAACCAGAGCTTCTGCCACGAACACTTTGGACCTCAAAAAAAAAAAAAAAAAAAATCATTTCTAGATTGCCCAAACAGCAGAAAACATACAGATTGTGTATGTATCCTGATGTGCCTGGACTTCCCTCTCAAGAATAAAGAGATGGATTTGCTAAGATTCAATTTACTGCTGAAAACTCCCTCCCCCCAAAAATTAATTAAAACTACAGCGAGATACACCGATATCTAAAAATATAGAGGCGGGGGAAAATCAGATTTCGCATTAGCATTTCGGTTTTAGCAGTTTAGCACTGAATCCGTAGATGGTTAAAACTACCAGCAATTGATTCTTTTATTACCAGCTACCTGCTGAGAGCTGCCTGTGTTGATGTTTCACTGACAGCAGAACACTTCCTACCCTGTTATTACCTGAAACCACTTGGAAAAATAACGCATCCAGGAGGCTGCCATGAAGACATCCCGGAGATGGAAGCTGCCACCGGTGTTGCTGACATTTCAGGGTGTATTTAGGACACCACGTGGGGTTAAACCATTGTAATGCTTTGAAACAAGTCCAGCTATCAGATCACAGGTAGCCACAGCACCTTCCAGCAGGTAATGGTGTTTTTGGCAAGTAGATGGTAGGAATGGGGTCTTTAGGAACACATAATGCTGCTGCCTTTAATCCCAAAATGCTTTGGGTTGGAAGGGACCTTGAAGACCACCCCTCCGCCATAGGCAGGGACACTTTCCACTATCCCAAGTTGCTCCAGCCTGGCCTCAGACACTTCCAGGGATGTCCTCACAGCCTCTCACTGTCACTTCTCGGCCAGTTATTCCGGCTGCAATCAAAACCTCCCAGTAAATTGTCACAGCCAAGTGCTCTTTGCCGTGAGCCCGATATAAATCCTCTCCATCTCACCAGCCGGGTTGTCTTCCCCAATTCCAACAGCATCCTTAAACAGACCCACTCTTCCACAGTGGGGACAACAGCTGCTTCACAGGTAGACAGAGATTTTGCTTTGGCTCTCAGGAGAAGAAGGCAGGAGTCCCTGGAGAGACAAAGGGAAGCACAAGTGAAACCATGTTGAAAGGATGTCAGTGGCAGGGGGTTTCTCCCCGCTGTTTTTTAGTGCTTCCAAAATACCCCAAGTTCATTTTTCTCCTTTTGTCGTCTCCCCTGTCACAAACACTAATCCCTGCCTTCCCACCTAGCCCCGTGCCGTCAGCAGAGATGGAACAAACAGCTGGGCTGCCCCTGCCAAGGGCAATTCCAGCTCCCAGCAGCACCAAACCCACCCTGCCTCAGGAGCAGGATCGGCACAGCCAGCAAGACAGGACTCGGCTTTTCGTGTGTCCGACCAAAAGAATGGCTGTTTAAAAATACCCTTGGCAAGGGGATGGCAGAGAGTGCCTTAAAATCCACATCAAACTACCTAAAACCTGCAGGGACACACCAAGAGGTCGGGGGAGAGGGTTTAATGCTGCAGACAGCAGAGAGGGACATTGTGAGAGCTGCGTGGAAAGGAAAGCGCTGCCTTTTCAAAGGGCAGCCAGCAGCAGAGCTTCATTTCGGGGGGTTTGAGTCGGTTTGGGGTCTGGATTTTCCTGCTGTGACCTCCTCTGTGGAAGGGGAGGCAGGCAAGCGCCAGGGTTGACCCAGGACAGGCTCTAGGATAAGCCCCTTCCCAGCAACAGAGGAACCAGACACTGGGACCATTCCCTCCTCTCTGCCCGGCAGGCAGCCAGGAGAAGAAAAGCAGGGAGAAAGCAGGTGGGCACCCAGGGAAACCTCCTGGGGTTCCCTGAAGCCAAACTGAGCCCACAACACATTTCCATATCCGCACAAGAGGGTTCCCCCCAACCCCATCAGAATTACCACTTGCCTGAAGGGTTTCTCACAAGGTGATTCAGCAAAGGTTGTGTTGTCTCCACGGGTCCCTGGAGACATCCCAGTCCCAGATGGATCTTCAGGATGCTCTCCTCTCCAAGAGCACACCAGTTCTAGCTGTAAAAACACGCAGCGTTAGCTTAATGGTTGGACTCGGTCCCAGGAGCCTCTTCCAACCTTAACGATTCTGTGCTTCTACAAAGAGTGGCCTATGGAGTTTCTGCTCCTCTTTTCCACACCTATAAATCCTGTGGCTAAAGGACCAGAAGGAAAGAGCAGCAGAGAGAGCCCAGCTCCCCGGCACCAAGAATTCCCACAGAAGCTCTTCCTGCAAAAGGCTGCGAGCACGGAGTAGACACAGAACGGGCTACAAGCAGGACAGGGATGGAAAAGCAGTATTTTCCAAAGGGAATGGGGTGGGAAGGGGTGCTGTGGCCAGGATTATACACCCGAAGCAGCCCATGTGGTGAGCAGGGGTACTGGGCTTTACTGGGCCCATGGTGGGAAGGGGGTGAGCGAGACAGAAACCCTCAAGGTTAATTCCGAACGTGCAACAATTCCTTTGAAAATGTTGGCTTTGGGGTAGAATTCCTGCAATTCCAGAGGTCTAACTCTAGAGGAATGCCCCGAAACGGGGTGGGAGAGCAAGGCAGAGGGCACCCCTCAGCGCTGAAGGGGCAGGGCAGGGCAGGCAGCGAGCCGCGCGGACGCGGGGCCTGGGCACGCGGAGCGGAGGGGACCCGCAGCGCTGCTCGGTGGCTGCGCTTGGCGCTCTCAGAGGGCTTTCCCAACCTCACTGACGCTACGGGGAAGGAGAGCAACACCTCAGCTGGAGCCAGCATCGCGTTTTCAGTGCTACGGCTTCTGGGAGAAGGGGCCCGGGGCGCAGGTGTCCACGGACCGCAGGGGAAACGTGGCCCCAGGTGCGCTGCCAGAGGGTTTGATTGAGGCCGAGGCCGGCAGCACACGAGCAAGCCCGGAAAATGTTCGTGGTTTGATGCAGGACAGGGAAAAGCCATCAATTACCTGGGCAATAAAGGATAACAGAGCATCGCGCATGGACCCACAAGCTTCCCTTACAGCAACCGCATGCAAACGAGTTGGAAAGCAGCTCAAAGACCGCAGGAAATGAGGAGCTGCAAGATTCAGCAGAGACATGAGCCTGGAGGTTATCATTTTCCGTGCTCCACGCTGCCCGTTCCCACTCTGCTGAGGAGCTGATCAGGGAGACTCCAGGCAGCATCATCCTGCACTCTCCCCACTCTGCTTCCTCAGCAGATCTCTTGGATCACCTGCCCGTGATCCAGGGCTGATGGAGAATGATCCCACCACCCCTCCTTAGGCCCAGATCCCCGGGAACTCGAGGAGAGAAGCAAGGACTGATGTCTTTCACAGGGAAGTGCTGCCCTGTGGAACGGTGGATTGCACGATCTGAACCAGAAGCAAAACATCTCCTGCCCTCTCATCCCAGTCCAGGCCCATAACTCTATAGGACATCAGCTCCCAGCACCACGGGGAACAGCTCAGGGTCACACAGGGACACGATGCACATGCAGGAAGGCAAGAGCAGGGCAGAAAAAGAATTTTAAAAAAAAAGGAAAAAAGAAAAGAAAAGAAAAAATCAAGTGGCAGTGGTTAAGTATTCAGTGTTTCAGCTACTTTCCCCTCAGAAAAGAGGAATTCCTGGGGCTGGAGAACACTCTAAGGAGCAGGAGGAGGGCCTGATCCTCTCAGTGCTGTGGGAATCCTCTGGAGACCAGCACCTGATTCCAGCTCAGGCATTTCAAGGCATGGAGGGTCCCAGGCGGTCCCTGTCCCCTGTTCTGTTTCTGGGCAGGCAGGAGATGCACAAATCCTGCAGTTCAGCATTCCCCACCTCCTTTCCCTCAGGCCAGCTGTCCATCAGCTCCACCCTGTCCAGCCTAAGCACATCCATACTTCACAGGTGGGATCGTACACATCCGTTCCTCACGGCCCCAAGACCGGCTTGCCATTAAGGGCAGGGGGAATGCTCCAGCCTGGGACACGCTGCTGAGGACCACTGCAGCCAAAAGATGAGTTCTGGAACTCAGCACGTTCAACTGGAATCACTGGAGCCAGGCAGCAGGTGGAAGCCCCTTGCCCATCCCCATCTGCCAGAGGTGGAGGAGAGCCACAAGCCACCTGGACCAGTCCAGCACGGCTTGGAGCCCACTGCTCCAAAAAGAGCCTGGTGGCATGAGGGACACCAAAGCCACCCTTGCAGCAGCCCCATGAGACAGAGAACCTGTAAAGGGACGGGGATGCTTCGGCACCCGTTGGCTATCGGGAAAACAGCTCTGAAAGCGGCGTGCCCGGAGCAGCTTTCCCTCTCTCCTCCTCCCCCTTCTTTCTGGGGATGCAGGCGCGGAGCGGAGCCGGGTTTATTCATCCCCTCTCCATTGATGGCGGTGTGCGTCACCGGCTGCACGGGTGTGGGAGGTGCAAGCGTGCCTCAGTCAAACCCCAGCCTTTCAGCTTCATAACACCTCAGGGGGCGCGGGCCCGCTTCCCCTGGCGCGGAGGAAAACAGCAGGGGAAATAAATGATCCAACAATATAAACCGAAAAGGAAGGGGGGGGGGGGGAAACAAAAAAAACCCCACCCCAAAACCTCCGCAGCAGGAGGTGAAGAGAAAAACAACGCCTGGAAAAAAATACATCAATAAATAATTGAATGTCATTTTCTTCTGCACGAGGCAGATAAATCTCAGAATGGTTTGGATTGGGAGGGACCTGAAAGCTCATCCCGTTCCAAAAGCTCATTCTGTGCCACCTGTCCATGGGCAGGGACACCTTCCACTATCCCAGGCTGCTCCAAGCCCTCTCCACCCTGGCCTGGGACACTGCCAGGGATGGGGCAACCTGTACCAGGGCCTCACACCCTCCCAGGCAAGGATTTCTTCCTAAAAAAGAGCATTGTTAAGGATGGACGGCCGATGGTGAGGACCCTGGAGCAGGGATGCTGAGCAGCAGCACGGGACAAGGGGACTGGGCTGCCCCAGGAAGGTCAGTGCCACCACGCTCCACACGTGTGCCAGCCACCACAGCCCACAGAACTGGGCAAGATGGCCCTTGAACTGAACAAGCCACGTGGCCAGCACTGACCGTGGGCTCCGAGGCTTTTGGGAGCTCCTTTTAGGAGGAGGATTGGAAGGCTGAAGATGGACATGTGGGGAGAGGCTGAACCAAGAGCTGGGCAACGTCAGTCTGGCAGCCCTCGGGAGTGGCTCCTGCCACCACCTCCACAGGCACTTCCCAAGGCAAACCCTCCACCACATGGAATCGTTAAGGCTGGAAACAACCCCCAAGGTCACCAAGCCCGATTTTCAGCCACCACACCATGCTGCAGACGCCATGCTGCCGAGTGCCACATCCACTCGTTTTTGAGCACTCCCAGGGATGGTGATGGCACCAGTGCCCTGGGCAGCCTGCAGCACACCTGCTCCCTGATTTTATCCCCTGGAGAGCTGACACACCAGCCTGATGCGAATCAGGCAGACACATCCCCGGGCTTGGTTGAGAAGAGGCATTCTGTTTGCTCGGTGGTTCCAAGCAGCTCCAGCAGACCCCACGGCAGCCCGTGGATGCGATGGCTGCCCTGCTGCCAGGGACATCCCGCTGGGCCTGCGAAACCTGGCACCTTCCCTCACAAGAAACACGCAGCAGCGGAACCAGCCATTCACCTTGTGACGAGCATCCCAAAAACGCACGTGGTTTGCACCGCAGGGGGAGGAATACGGGGAGCAGAGGACAGCAGACATGTCCCATGGGATGGGGGACAGGATGCCGGCTCCCATACACACGGGATTCCTTTAGAGCAGGGTAATGGTGACCACCCCTAGACAAGGAGTTTTTACACCTGAGTGGCCTCGAGAGGAGCAGCACAGCCTGGGCAGACCCACACCCCCAGGAAAGCTGGCAGGAGCCCGTCCATCACGTTGTGATGAACTTCCCCAGAATGTGGGACTGTTCCACCACAGGAAAAGCTGTGCTTTGGGAGCAGCACTTAGCAGGGAAGCACAGACCTCACGGAGGTCACAAAACCCCTCCATACCAAGACCCCGCTGGCTCTGCCCCCACCCCTCATTCCCCAGCAGCGCCGGCTCCGCAGCCTGGGCTCGTGGGTCGCCATCCCTGCGGGCCCCAAAGCAGAGCCCCGGCCCAGCCCGGGCAGCACGCAGAGCCGAGGCTGGCCCAGGGCTCCCAGGCCGCTCCCGCAGCCATCCATGTGCCGCCGGGCGCTGGCTCCCGCGCCGCAAGGCGCCCGTGCCGCGCGGCCCACGCTCCAGCAGGCAGATGATGTTTTTCTGAATGCATCCCCATCTATAATGAGACATTACTCACAAGCTGCAGAATAAAATAGAATAATAGCATCTCTCGGCGTTAGTCATGCTTTAAATGCGTACCTTTCAGAGCAGGAGGGGATTTGATAGGATAATCTTCCAAGAGACACGTAGGAAGCTTTCATTGAGGGACACGGCCCCATTGGCAAATTACAGCTTGCTGCTCTTCGTGCTGCTGCGCTGAATGATGCTGTCAGGGGGGACCACACGTGGGGCAGGGGGGCCCACAGCCCCCTGCAGAGAGGTTTGGGGCAAGACAACAGGATTTGGGAGCTTTTCTGACTCCAGGTGCCGCAATTCTTTCAGCTCTTGGTGCCAGGCCATGCCCGACCACAGTCACACAAGGGCTTTTTCTTCCCTTTGCCCTGCTCTCCGACTCCAACATCCTCGGTGGATGTGTTCCCTACCCAAACACACCCCGTGTGCCTGGAAGAGAGCACGAGCCGCTGCAGAAGTATAAACTCATTTTGCACACGTGGATCCAGGCCCCAGAGCTCTGCGAGCAAGGAAAGCCGCAGCCTCCGCGGGCACCGCGCTTGGGATGCCTTACCGGAGGGGCCGGGAGCGCTGCAGGGAAGCTGATTAGGCTGGGAGGACGCAGTTTTGTCCCAAAACCACTTCTCTCCCGCATCTGTTTGGATGACCCAAGAATAAAAAGCGGGCACCCGCTTAGCTGGGAAAGCCCGGCATGCTGAGGGCTGCCCTTCGGGGAGCCCAGCGAGACAAATGGGCTCAGCACCGGCACCGCCGCGCTTTGTTCGGGAAAACTCATGGCAGGGTCTCAGCCTGTGATGAACCACTCACCCCTCGTTCCTTCACCCATGTTTGAGGCACGCTAAGGGCTGCCAAGCGAGCTTTCCCCTGTGCTTGAGGAGATGGAGAGGAAATCTGGTTCCCAGTCAGAGGCTCTTAACCAATTTCAGCCGCGGCGCAGCGCGGGAGAGGAGCAATTTCGCACAGCGGTGCGGTGACGTTCCTGCAGCCTCCTGCCGGCCCCGGAGAGGCTTCTGGGAGGGATGAACAAAACGCAGCACAGGAGCTGGGATGAGGCCCAAAGCCCCCTGTCCTGCCCCAGGGAAGAGCTCCTGTGCCCTGGCTAAGGGGGGTTTGTCCTTAGGGGCTGCCAGCCTTGGGTCAGTGCGGTGGGGCCGCTCAGGCAGCCCTCACCCTTCAGCTGGAGGTGTGCAAAGGCTCCAGCTCTGTTAGAAAACACAAGCAGCCTCCAGGAAAGCAAAAACTCCCCCTGTGCCCTTCCCCAGGGGCTTCTTGTAGATTTAAAACAAACAAACAAACCACCCAAAAAAACCCAAAATAGGGTAGAGAAAAGCAAAAAGGGAAGGGAAAGAGTCACATAAGGACGTTGCAGTTCTCCCGGTGAGGACCAGTTCCTCAGTCAGGGGTAAGATGCGAGCAAACGTGCACACCTGCGTGGCAGGGGATGAGGTTTGGGGGCCCCCCAAAGCCGCCAGAGTGGGGTTAAAGCCACCCTCTCTTCACGTGGCGCCCATGAAAACACAGGGTGCACAACTCAGGTCCCTTCTGAACCTCCAGTGGTGCCTCAGATCACCCCAAAGGACCAAAAAATCTCCAAAAGCAAAATCATTTTGCTATGGCAGTGCTACACCTGCTACAACACCACAGCAAAAATTTGGAACAGCAAAACCCACGATATTCCCTCTCCTTTGCTTCTGCATCCAGAGAGCAAATTAATTTGGAAAAGCAGCAGCTAATTGATGCCACAGAGAATTTAACAGCAGCGAGGATGACCCCTGCACAACTCCCTGGTCTCTGCAGGCACATCAGGCCCTGGTCCCTGCTGCAGGAAGCAGGTGGGAGAGCAACAACTTCCCCTTTAAACTAAATCAGGGTGAAAGCAAAAAACGAAACGAGTACCCTGCACGTTTCCAAGCATGAGATTCCCATACAAATGGTCCCCGCAATGTTTAAACCATTTGGGCTCCTTCCTTATGCTGTTTCTAAGTTTGAAGAATGCCTGCTGGGTATGATTAATATTCCTCCTCCTACACTTACCCGTTACTCCTGACAGCAAAAATTAAAACAGGAGCTTCTCTTCATTCAACCCCAGCCCACAGGAACGTGGTTGCATGGGGAGAAGTTGCTAATAAAAAAGGGGGAAGGTTTGTAAATCCGCTGCATTCGCGGGCGGGAGAGGTGTGGCTCTCATTCAGCATCCCTGATGGATGAAAGTTCCCTCACCTCCTCCCGACGGGATGCTTGGCACGAGCGCTGCTCAGACAGTTTCCAGGGGAAAGCAGCAGCAGGCAGCACCTTGATCCAGGTCCCTGGCACGGCAGGGATGCCCGCGGGAGCCCGGCTCGCACCAGTTGCTATGGGCACTGCTGCCTAGGAGCCGCCAGCGAGACGGGGAATAGACGGGAGCCGTCCCAGAGCCTTCCAGACTCAGCTTCTTGCTGTGCTGCACGTGTTTCTCCCCTCAGCTCCGCTCCCGCTGCGGTCTCAAGCCACCTTTCAGCAGTGAGCAAAGCCTCCTCCTCGAGCAGAGCCCTGCCGGCAGCGGCACCAGGGGAGAGCCCGCACAGATGTGGGCAGATGTTCCACGCTGGGGCAGAAGGGGCTCAGCAGCTGGGTATCGGTCACTGATCACTCCCCCGGGTCCCTGGGAGCGGCGTCCCGTGGGATGCGGGGCAGGCACGCAGGGCTCGGTGCTTTCCCCGTGATCCTGGAGCAGCTCGGGGCAGAAGGGGCTCGGCAGCTCGGTATCAGTCACTGATCACTCCCCCGTGTCCCTGGGAGCGGCGTCCCGTGGGATGCGGGGCAGGCACGCAGGGCTCGGTGCTTTCCCCGTGATCCTGGAACAGCTTGGGGCAGAAAGGGCACGGCAGCTGGGTATCAGTCACCGATCAGCCCCGTGTCCCGTGGGATGCGGGGCAGGCACACAGGGCTCGGTGCTTTCCGCGTGATCCTGGAGCAGCTCGGGACAGAAGGGGCTCGACAGCTCGCTATCATTCCCTGATCACCCCCCCAGGTCCCTGGGAGCGGCGTCCCGCGGGATGCGGGGCAGGCACACAGGGCTCGGTGCTTTCCGCGTGATCCTGGAGCAGCTCGGGACAGAAGGGGCTCGACAGCTCGCTATCATTCCCTGATCACCCCCCCAGGTCCCTGGGAGCGGCGTCCCGCGGGATGCGGGGCAGGCACACAGGGCTCGGTGCTTTCCGCGTGATCCTGGAGCAGCTTGGGGTGGAAGGGGCCCTTAAAGCTGCCCTTGTCCCACTCCCAGTGACACAGGGGGCTGGCCTGGACTGCACCTCAGTGACACAGGAGCAGCTTTGTCACCCTGCATCTGGTTTCAGAGAAGACTTGCTCCGCACGTGGGGTGGCCTTGATCTGTGGCTGCCAGAAGGCCTTCACGGGCTGCACCTCAAACGCATCCAAAACCCACCCAAGACTCTTCGAGGTTGTCCAGCATCCTAAAATAGAAAGTTACAGATCCCCCCTGCCATGCTCAGAGGGGTTTGTGCTCATCACATGCAGGCAGGGAACCCCAAGTCAAAGCCCTCAGCTCCCTACAAAAGTGGTTCCCCATCAATTTGATCTGTTTATTTTTGGGACAGCAGTCTGCTTTTCCCTTGTCCTCCTTGCATGGCGGGCTGGGGAAGTCAGTTTTTCCCCCATGCTTCACCATGTGGCTTGGCTACAGCAGATCTCCAAATACCAGAGGGCAGAGCTAACTCTGAGTCTGGAAAGCTTCAAGGGACATCGTGCAAGAGACACTTACACAACCCTAATGAGCCAGAGATGTCCTGAAGGAAAAACAAACAAACAAACAAACAAACTACAAGAAACCATGTTAGTTGCAGCCCTTTCCCTTCAGTTAGCTTCACTCCATTTAAAAGCAGGAACAAGAGATCAGAAGTTCCAGGCAAGCCCAAGAAAACTGGTGTTCCACAGCAGCCTGAGCTTCAGCTGCAAGCAGGACTCACCTGCCAGCTCCTGCTGCACTTCTCCACGCATTTTATTTTCCCCCAAGCACATTTTTAAGACCCTTGAGAACCTCCATGGTTGTGCCACAAAGCATAACCTCCCTAGGGAGAAAGGGCAGGGCAAGATTCCTCATCAGGAACTGTGGGGCAGGACAAGGAGTAACGGGTTGCATCTGAAAGAGGGGAAATTGAGGTCAGAGATGTGGAAAAATTTCTCCCCTGTGAGGGTGGGGATGCCCTGGCACAGGGTGCCCAGAGCAGCTGTGGCTGCCCCTGGATCCCTGGGAGTGTCCAAGGCCAGGTTGGATGGGGCTTGGAGCAATGTGGGATAGTGGGAGGGGTCCCTGCCCACGGCAGGGGACGGGGCTGGGTGAGCCGTGAGGTCCCTTCCAACCCAAACCACTCCCTGATCCCACGCGTGCTGCCCCGGGAAGGAGGCGGTTCCCCAGCCCCGTCACCACCACGGCGTTCGGGTGCCCTCAGACTCCACAGGTCTTTAACAAATCGGGTTAATCGCTGCCTCACACAGAGCACCTTCGCGGGGCGGGTGCAGAGACAGCGAGGAACAACGGCGCTCCTCGTTAATGAGGGTAAAGATCAAAACGAAGTCAATTAAGTCTGCCGCTGGTGACATTTGTCTAAGCACATGAAAATTGGTGTAACCTGAAGCAAGACAAGCTGTTTGAACTCCGTGGGCAGGATTATTTCTCTTTTTTCCTTCCCCCCTCCCCTCCCCTTCAAAATTAGTTTTTCATGATGCATTTCAATTCCGTTTCCCTGCGCTACTGGTAGGTTCAGGGGACATGTGGGACAGATTCCACTCGACAGTTTGTAAACAGCTGACGTGGGAGGGAGAGGGCACTCGAGTTATTGGAATTGTTTTCATTCAAAAAATTTTGTAAATTAATTCCTCCCCCAACTGCCTGCTCTAAACACCGCGGAGCCGCGTTCCTCCCCTTCAAGCGGCGCACGCAGACAGATGTGCCTTCTGTTCTCCCGCAAACATCAAGGCTGCCTCGCTCGCTGCGCAAATGTCAAGGTGCTAATTAGCTGTAGCAGGAGTCAGGCGAGGACAAGGCGCAGCGCGGGGAGCGCGGCAGCCGCCAGAAGGAGCTTTCCAAAGGCTCCTCCGAGCAGCGCTGCAGCAGCCACGGGCAGGGACGGCAGCGGGCCTTAGGGCGCACCCGCTGCGGGATGCCCGAGGAGGAGCATCCGCGGGCTCCCGCACCGCGAGGGACCGCGGCGAGCGGCGGCGGGGGACGCGCGCGTCCTGCCCGTGATCCTCGAGTGTCCCCCAGCTCGGGGTGCTCCGTGAGTCCGCGTCAGTGCTACCTGCACTGAGTCTGTAATCTCTGCTTCTGCTCTGAACACCGGGCCCTCGTCCTGCGGGGTGCCACCAACAAACGGGGCGTTTCCTTCCCTCGCTCAGGGGAGCTGTCGCACTTCCATCCATACTTTCCCACCTCCATTTCCCCCCTCCCCGCCTTTACCACACCGGAATACTTTAAGCCTCGGGACAGAGATGTCGTTTAAGTCCTCTTTGTTTAGACGGTACCTGCTGACCACTTAATTACAGAGCGATTACCGCGCGGTAATTACACGGTAAACACGGTTTCCTCTCAAGCGAGCGCTCCCCTCCTCTCCTCTCCGCCTCCCTGGCGATGCCTTCCATGTGGCAGCTCCTCCCAGCCCGGCCGCGCGTGCCCGCAGCCCCTTGCCACAGCCCCAAATTATCCCGGTGTTCATCCTCGAACTCAAATCTCGGAAGCGCGCGGCAGCGGAGGTGACACCAGGGGGGTGGCAGAGCCGCAGCCCCCGGGTACCAGCACCCAGCGGAGGACGGGCAGGAGCGCGGCTCGGCCGCGGGCTCCCGCTTGCCACACCTTTGCTCTGAGCCGGCCACGCCAGCAGCAGGACCCGAGTGACCATCCTGCAGCCCCAGGGATGCTCCAGCCCTGCTTCTTCCCCGGGGAAGAATACCCAGCCACAGCCAGAGCGCGGTCCCTTTCCGCCAGGCATCAGAGCTCTCCTCTCCCAGACTAGTGGGAGTGAGAAGTAATTAAATGTTATTTCTCGCTATTATTGCTTCCCCTGCCTCTGTGAGCAGCTGTCTCCTGGCTCTCTCTTGCATTTGGAGCTTGCTGGAAGCATCCCTGGATTGCCCTTTCTGCTCTCCAGCAAGCTGCTTTTCCCAAGGACTCCCTTCTGCATTTCCCTGCAGGAAACACAGAAAGCGCTGCCTCCTCCACTGACTCATAATCCTTTCCTCAAACATACAGATTATTTAAACATAAGCAGGGATTTCATCCTGGGTTTTGGAATGCCAGGGGCTGGAGAGTATTAAAATCCACCATTTCATCCTCAGCATGCCCAGAACCAACACCCAGGGACAGAACCATGGTGCTGAGCACTGGAGGAACAATCACTCCTCCAGCCCAGAGATGGAGCCCAGCGCCCTCCACTCGGTGGGAAAACACAGGCGTGGCAGGTCAGCCAGCTCCTGGAAGCAAAACCCAAATCCCTCGTGGCGCTGGGCTGTAGAGTCACCTCTCTGACACCAAAAATCCCCCTCAGCCTGCTGAGGTTGTACCGTGGTGGCCCAGGGCTGAGCTTGCTCTCTCTCCCTCCCCCTGGCCTCCTGGAAGTCTCAAGAAAGCCACGTTTCATCCACACCTGTCAGCGGGCAACAGCACAGGGATCTGGAGTCCAGGTCCTCAAGAAATGAGCTAATTGGAATGCAAAAAAAAAAAAAAAGAAAAAGCACTAGGATATCCCCAAATGTAAGATCCAGGCAAGCACTCTCTGAGACCCTGAGCAGCAAACATAAACATTCCCCACTGTGCCCCCCAATTCTCCCTCTCCCAGCGAGCCCATGGGTCAGCCCATCTCCACCTCCCTCCCCAGCTGGTCCCATCTTTCCCAGGGAGCTATTCCCCTCTGACCATCCTAAAAACCCCAGCAGGACTCCTTACCTCTGGCTCACGCAGCTCCAGGAGCACTAACAGTCCCTGCTGACACCGCAGCACCACAAAATACTCCCCAAAGCCTTGCTGCGGCCCTGCCCTTCCCTTTCAGCCTTTACTCAACAGTTTTTCATTGGCACTTGATTGCAGCCTGGGTCATCAATGAGGCACCTAATTAACCCCTTCCAGGCAGGAACGAGGTGGGAGGTGCTCACCCTTCTGGTCAGGGCGAGAGGGTTTTCCTCGCCCTCTTGTAAATCCTTCAGCAGCCCCACGGTGGAAGGATGGGGCAGCTGTGGGTGGCTCCCGGGCCACCAGACCTGATGGGATGGGCTGCAGGACACCGGGGAGTGGTGTCACAGCTGTCACAGCTGCCCCGTGGCGTGGCACGACTTCAGAGTGCAAAGAAGGGAGCAGCATCGGGGTGCCTGCAGCCAGGCCACGCTGCTCACTGCCTCACCATTCTCATCCCTGAGCTACTCCGCTCCAGCACCATCCTCTCCATTCCCTGGGGATTTTCCCTATGGAAAGGGCTTCAGCCCGTCACAGGGAATCTGCATTCCCCCCCCCGGGAGAGGGACAGCGTTCATTGCTGACCCTGTCCTTGCCACCTGTATTTTCTCTGCTGGTGCTCCCCACCCCAAGCAGCTTCGGCGGGTTTTTATCGTGATCCCACCGCTTATCCGCCGATCTCTGACTCCCAAAGTTGACACCGTGCTCCAAGCAGCCGCCCCCAGCGCGTCCCTCCACCCCATCCCCGCACTGCTGGCACCACGGCACAGCAGCATCCTCCAGCGTGGTCATTTTCACCCGGCTCCAAACCCAGCATCTTTATTAGCAGGTGCTAAATTGCTGCTCCAGCTGCTGAATGGTAACAATTAACTCAATTAACATCTAAACAGATGCAATTTTTGAGGAAACGAACAACACTAATAACAACCAAAAGGGGAAAAAGGCTGCAATTACAAACGCGGAAAAAATCCTGCGCGGCTACAGACGGGCGTGTGCTGTTGCCAGTGTCCCCTGGAGAGCTGTCAGAGCACGGCCCTCTCTCTCTCGGAGAGCTGGCAGGACGTGCAGCTCAGAACATCCATGCTTCCCGGAGCGGGATGTGCCAGGGACGCGGCCCGGCCCGAGCCCATCCCTGCGCCGGCTCCGCCGCAGCCTCTCCCGCAGGAAAGGCGTCTCCTGGCAGGCGGGAGCTGCAACCCCAGCGAGCACAGGTGCTCCAGCTCGGTGACCTTTGTCTGCCGGGGTGACCTCCCGCCTGGGCTCCCTGTAGGACACAGGGACATCTAATGGCAGGAGAACAACACTGCGAACGGCGCCGCTTAAAAATCATGGCGGCAGCGGCGAAAAAATTGGGCGAAAAACGCAAATTCGCCGCCTGAGCTGTGGCTGCGTCCTTGCCCGCTCCTCTCCAGCTCCCAGGCCCTGGGAATGGTTGTGGAATGCGATGCTGTTGCCCCAAACATCCATGGAAAGGAAGATTTGTCGCTTCCNGATGCTGTTGCCCCAAACATCCATGGAAAGGAAGATTTGTCGCTTCCGAAATGCCTTTATTTCTGTATCCGCAGCTACTCCCTGCCAGCTCGAGTCTCCAAACTGCCCTCCTGCTGTGTTTGGGTTATCACGAAGCTGATCCCGTAGAATCATGGAATCACAGGGTGGTTTGGGTTGGAAGGGACCTTAAAAACCATCCCACCCCACCCCTGCCATGGGCAGGGACACCTTCCACTATCCCAGGCTGCTCCAAGCCCCAGTGTCCAGCCTGGCCTTGGGCACTGCCAGGGATCCAGGGGCAGCCACAGCTTCTCTGGGCACCCTGTGCCAGGGCCTGCCCACCCTCACAGGGACGGATTTGTCTCCAATATCCCATCTAAACGATGACACTTTGGGCGCTGCTCTCAGGGCAATGGTGTCCTTCCTCAGGGAAGGATGTTCTCAGGTAGTCCCAGTTTGCTCACCAGCCCCCCAAAAAGTCCCCCCATGCCACGCTCCCCTTGTTGCTGCTGGCCATGGACCCCTTTTCCCAGCCAGCTGTGCTCTCTACAAACCAGGGGCAGGGCCCCTTTCCTGGGACCCTCTGTGCCCCACATACAACGGGGTCGGCAGCGGGCAGAGCCCCACGTGCAGCTCTCCGTTAGGGTTAATGTTCAGATTAAATCCTAAAGAGGTTTTAATTGGCAATCACTCTGCTCTCTCCATTTCTGCACCCGGCACCTCCCGGGGCTGGTGCTTTTCCACGGGCAGAGGGGGAAGAAGAGGGTTTGCAAAGAAACTGGAGGGGTCTCCCCTGGAAGCCAAACCCCTCCTCTCAGAGGCTGGAGGAGTTCTGTGTTGATTTGTGAGGGATTTGCCCTGATTTTTGTGGGTTTCAGAGATCGATTGTTTATGTGCATTTGCATCTCATTCCAGATGTCGGCACGGAGGGAAGGCAAAACCCAGACTTGTGCTTTCCACATTCATTTTCCTTGCATTCAGGAGGAAAATAAAATGTGCCGGGACAAGCAAGAACGTTCCTTTTTTTTTTCTTTCTTTTTTTTTTTTTTTGATCCAGCCAATTCTCAAAATTCTGTAATTACCATTTAGGTCAGGGGTTTCTAAAGAAAGCAAACCCCAAATTCCCGTGAAAGGAAGGACTGTGGCGTTTCACTCTGTTTGCCAATAGAGCAGGATTTCATCCCAATAATACCTCCCCAGGAAAAGGCTCCACTTTGGCTAAACAGCAAGAGACTTGGCTGAAAAATTTGGGGCCAGTGATGCACAAACAAGCTAGATGGGGTTTTGCCCTATCCCCAGTTTATCCCTGTCCTTATTTTGGTGTAAATAGGATTTCTGGAGCAATGCCCTGGGTCCTGTAGCCCACGTCACGGCCGGTTGTTGACAAATCCAACCCACTGCTCGCTGCCATCCTCTCGTTTAATTTTTAATTCCCTGTAATTAAGAGGTCTACTGGAAACAAGGCAAACTGGGGGATAAAAACTGCGCAGGGTTTGGCGAGGCAGCGGCTTCACCCAGGATTTATCCTGGAAGAGGCAGCTAAAAGAGGTTCCAGACCTTTCCCGATGCAAATGGGAGCATCAGTGTCCATTTAATCTTTATTTAGTCTCCCATTCTCCTTAAGTGTTATGGACTGGGCTGGCCCTTGGCAAAGTGCACACCCGGGCTGTGCTCCTGCTGCATCCTGCATTCCAGGATCTTCAGTGGTGTCCTGGGATCGAGGGATCTTCAATGGCATCCCAGGATCGAGGGATCTTCAAAAGCGTCCTGGGATCGAGGGATCTTCA
This sequence comes from Callaeas wilsoni, assembly GCA_013398955.1. Classification (NCBI taxonomy): domain Eukaryota; kingdom Metazoa; phylum Chordata; class Aves; order Passeriformes; family Callaeidae; genus Callaeas; species Callaeas wilsoni. The sequence goes on along the minus strand of VWPU01001988.1, from coordinate 6,661 downwards.
ACAGCGTCTTGGGATCGAGGGATCTTCAATGGCATCCCAGGATCGAGGGATCTTCAACAGCGTCCTGGGATCGAGGGATCTTCAACAGTGTCCTGGGATTGAGGGATCTTCAACAGCATCCCGGGATTGAGGGATCTTCAATGGCATCCTGGGATCGAGGGATCTTCAACAGCGTCCTGAGATTGAGGGATCTTCAACAGTATCCCGGGACTGAGGGATCTTCAAGAGTGTCTTGNATCTTCAACAGCTTTCTTTCTTTTTTTTTTTTTTTGCAGTATCCCGGGATTGAGGGATCTTCAACAGCATCCCGGGACTGAGGGATCTTCAAGAGTGTCCTGGGATCGAGGGATCTTCAGTGGCATCCTGGGATCCAGGGATCTTCAACGGCATCCTGGGATTGAGGGATCTTCAACAGTGTCCTGGGATTTAGGGATCTTCAGTAGCATCCCAGGATCGAGGGATCTTCAACAACATTCCGGGATTGAGGGATCTTCAACAGCATCCCGGGACTGAGGGATCTTCAACAACATTCTGGGAGTGAGGGATCTTCAACAGCGTCCCGGGATCGAGGGATGCTCTGCAGCTTTTCAGGCAGTGCACAGAACAAACCAGGTCTTGGCACCTGCGCTCCAGGTGCTTTTGGGTTTTCTTCCCCGGTGGCAGTGGGCAGTGATACCTGTGCAGTTACTTGTCACCAGGCAAGGTTTGGGAAGGGTTTTCCGGGCCACAGGGCCACTCTAATTTCCTTCTGGTTGGGGGAGGTGGAGCCTTTCACCAGGATTTCCCAGGGCAGGCATCAGCCTCTGCCCCAGGCTGGCAAACCCCAGCCCTGCCCAATTCCCCTCCCACTGGAATATTGGCTAACGAGCTGCTGAACCCTGCGAGCTAAAAAATACTGCTTGGTGGGGGCCAAAAAAAACCAGGAAACATTGGGATTTTGGTTTTCCATGAGGACAGACATGGAAGCAGGTGCTTGGAGGGGTCTCCCTGCTGGTCCTACAGGCAGGAGGTGCAGCAGCACCGCTGGCTCTGCCTGAACACAGTGCTTGAGTTCGTCCCCGTGGCATCCCGAGCTCAGTCAGCCTGCTGGACAGTAAATAAACAAATGGAATGGAGGAGGGAAGTCCTTTTGGCTGGATAACCCACTGCACATGGCTGCCTGGGTGTGGGGCTCCCCTAAAGCCTCTGTGCCCAGTCTCTGCCGCTTGCGCTGGTCTTAAATCCCAAATGCCACACCACCACGTGTGCCAGAGGGGCACCAGGTCGCTCCCGAGCCAGCAGGAGACCAGGACCTTCTGTCACAGGGGTGGCAGCGCCCGGCTCCCGCCTTCCAAATTCCGTAGGGCCCGATGAGCTCACCCTGCTGCTCACCCACCCTAAAGCACACAGATCCCTGCCTTTTCCACTGAGACCTGCTCCCAGCGGAGCCCGGGAGCGCTGAGGAGCTGCTGGGTTAAAATCTGCCTGAAGTAACCCCGTCCCTCAGCAGGGAGTCTCCAGCACAGCGGTCCACACAAACACGCTGACAAAACTCCGGCGCTTTTTCAAGCAATCATGGAAGTTGTGTAGGATATGAGCCAACTCCCATCTCTTTTAGCATCCACTTACTCTCCACGCCAGAGCTTTTTGGAAACCCTTAACTGGTAGCTTTGAAGCATTTGGGAAAAAAAAAATGGTTTCCCCTCTTCATTGATGTACTGTCTCTTTTTTCTGCCAAAACCCACAATTTTTTTTGCCAAAATAAAAACCCACTAGTGTATGAGAGCAGAGCTCATCCCTCAGGGAGGGGAGAGCTAGCAAGTAAGAGCTGACAGAAATAGAAAAGCTTCCAGGAAATAATATCTTCCGTGCTGTTTTATCTGCTCCATCATCCTGCAGTCGGGAGAGATTTTACCAGGGTCCAGATGAGCCCAATTAAAGCTTTCTGATCATCACAGACCTCTCCAGAAAATATGTCATGTACAGGAGTCACCGAGACCTCGTGGAGACTGTGTTGGTGCTCGCTCCCTCCTCTGGTGACAGGGACAATCCCGGCTGTGATTCACTCAGCCACACACTGGGGTTTATTCCGGGTCCCACACTGTCCTCAGGAGCATGGAGGCGTCCACCAGACCATCAGACACCGGCAAGAAATTCATCATCTGTCTGTAGTTCCTCAGGGAGGGACAGCAGACCCTTCCTGCCAGCTTTGCAGAGTAAGGGTGGTAGGATCGACCCCGTTTGGTTGGAATTTGGGGCTGAGGAAGCAAGCACACCACGGACCTCCAGCTCTCCAAGGCCCACCAGGGCTCACCAACATTTTTCCATCGAGGGGGCAGAAGGGAAAACCCCAAAAGAAAGCCACTTCCATGGAATCCGGGGCAGGGTCACCTCCCTGCTGACCTGAGGACTCCAAGCAAACACAGTCCCGATTTCCCACAGGTTTTCTGAGCGTCCATCCCACCGCGTTTGAGCTCTCCAGAGGAGACGGGCAGGGTGCCCCTTGCAAGGCAGGTGTTTGGGAGGTGCTTCCCAGCGCTGCGTCCCGAGCCAGAGCCATGGCACACCAGCGAGGGCGTGCCTCAGGGCGAGAAGGGCTGGCTAAAAACCCCAAAATAACCCCAGCCCAAGTTACTTTGAGCCCAGAGCTCGGTGAGGGTACGAGGTGACTCTGTGGGAGGGGGAGTGGAGCCGTTGGGGACGCTCGCTGCCCTCCGGCCCCGCTGTGGGTGTGCAGGAGGGTGACACCGGCCTGGGCACATCCCGGGGAGCCCAGCCAGTGAGCCACGTCCCCCAGTCCCCTGACACCAGACCAGGAAATCTCCAGCTCCCAGCCTCAGGTTTCAATGCACCTTTCCCACAGGGAAACCCACGGGTTTCCAGCTTCTCCCCGAGCAGGGACTGGGAAAAACCTGGCAAGTCTGACTTGCAGATGCTGCTGGCCTGATTTTAGAGGGTGCCAAGCATGCCCCCGTGCCTGCGGCTCAGCAGGGCTGCGATCAGTCTGGGGGGATGAAACCCCTCTCCATGGCAGCTTTCCACCCTGGAAGAGGCTCTTTGGGGAGATGGGCAGCAGGTCGGGCTGGGAAAGTCCTACTAGGACACGTGTGTTCCTTCATGGCTCCGAAGGGAACATTTCTCATTATCTCTCCTCGCAATTTAATTAATCTGCATTCAGTAATGAACCTTGAAATTTCAATTAAAAACATCATTACTAATCAGGACAGGATTCAAAACAGTCAAGGGCTCTCGATAGCTTTGCAGAGGCAGGAAGTTTGGGTTTGTGTGCTCCCATCTCCTCATTTTGGACACAGACCCACGCTGGTTTGCACTCCCATGTGCCTCTTCTGTGGCACTGGCAAGCCCAGGCACGGGAGGTACAGCTTGAACTCCCTTCCCACAGAAAACCACGGGGCTCCAAAACAAACCCAAAAAGGGGGAGTCACCCAAAAAAACCGGCAGAATAAATACCAGCGCCGCCGCCTCTCCCGGGACGTCGGTGCATTGTCCAGCGATTAAAATCTGGGGAAGGGAGATCTGCGTCTCCTCAGCCCCGTCACGAGGCAGCCTCGGCATGGGCGGCTGGCAGCAAATCACAGGAGCTGCGGGATGCGAGCGCTGCCCCAGGAGTGTCAGAATAACCCGGCCCCAAGGAGGCATCCCTCCCCTGCCCCACAGAGATCTCCCCGGCCGGCCTGGACCCGGCCGCTCACGCCCTGCTGCTCCCGAGTCGTTGTCCTTCCAGCGCCAGCTTCGGAGCATCACTCCGTGACCGTAAATCCCGAGGCACAGAGGCAGCGCAGCCCTTCCCCTGGCTCCAGTAAAAACAGGATCATGGCCGTAAATCCACGGGAAAAAATAGCGAGAGTAAGCAAGGCAGGAAGGGGCGAAGGAGAAATGAATCCTGTGTACCCCAAGTTGCCCATGTGCTTTAGAATAGAAAAGAAAAATAAATAGATTCGCTGGAAGAGAATAAAAGTCATATTTTTAGTTTGTTTCAGAGGAAAGCTGCACCTCCAGCAAGGTTGTAGGAGGATGAGGAAAGCTCAGGGCGCGGGAGACACAGGAATGCCAAATGTCCTGGCAGTGCCTCCTTCAAAGGGAAAACCAGACACAGGAAGGCAGAGCTGAATTTTTTATCAGCTCCCCCAACTTTTGGGCTGTGCTTGCCATTGCCCTGCAGGTGTGTTATTTCCCAGATTCGTGATCCCATGCTGACTGCAGCCCTCTGCAAATCCCAGCAGACCGAATTCTCCCGCCCAGGAGGTATCTGTGGGATGATGCTCCCCTGCTTTCCAGCACTGCACCAGCCCAGAGCCCTTTCCGACCACTAAACTCCCATGTGGGAGCACAGACACAAATCATTCCCTGAGGCCCCTTCACACATGGTTCAGAACTGTGAACACGGAGAGGAGATGGAAGTTTGAGCGCAGCTCTGGGAAGTGCAGGCCCCATCAGCCCAGCTGCCTCTCCGAGGAAAACACAAATGGAAAAGGGTAAATGGCAGCTCTGGGATAAAACCCCTCTTGTTCCACGTGCTGCTTCCCGAGCCTGGCCGGTCTGCTGCTGGGATAACGAGGTTTAAGCCGCAGAGGTAAAACTCACAGAATAAATTATTAATCACGGGTGGTGTGCCCAGGATGAAGTGAGAAAGGAGGGAGCATTCCAAAAGCTCCAAGAGGCAGCAGCTGGGCAGCTTTTCTGCCGCATCACCAAAAGAGGAGGCACAAGCACAGGCACCCACAGCTCCAGGACATGCTCCTCATTCCCTGCCCTGCTCCCTGGGTTAAAACTGGGTTGGGGAGATGGCTCCTTCATGTGCGATGTGTCGCACATGCCCAGGTGACAAGGGCCTGGAGTGACAGGACGAGGGGACTGGCTCTAAGCTGAAGGAGGGGAGGTTAATATTGGATATTGGGAAGGAATTCCTCCCTGTGAGCGTGGGGAGGCCCTGGCACAGGGTGCCCAGAGAAGCTGTGGATCCCTGGAAGTGTCCAAGGCCAGGTTGGAGGGGGCTCGGAGCACCCTGGTATAGAGGAAAGTGTCCCTGCCCATGGCAAGGGGTGGAATGAGATGAGCTTTGATGCCCCTTCCCACCCAAACCATTCCACGATGACCAGCTCCATGCCATGGCAATGGAGAGAGCGGGTGCTTCCCAAGCGTCTCCCCAAAAATCCCAGCTGGCACACACTGAGCATGGCCCTGGAGGGTTCAGTCGGTGCAAGGGGGCTCTAAGCCCACCCTGGGGCCTCTGCAGCTGCTTTGTGCCCTCGCTTGTGGCCGTGTTTCCCCGGGAACTGGCCACCCTTTCTGTGAGCCTGGCTGGGCTCAGGCCTCAGAGATGTTCCCTGGCACGGAGCGCTGGGGTAATTTTCTGTGGGGCCCACACCCAGGATTAAGGCTTTGAAAAAGGAGGAAACACGGGATCTTGGCTCAAAGGAACATACTAATTACCTGAGCAGGAAAAAAAAGAGCCTTTTCTTTCCTGGTAGAAGGCATCTGATAAAAGCCTGAGACCAGTGGTATTTATATTAGCAGATTTTACATCCTCCTTGTGTGTACTTGGACTGTGAGATATAAATCAAAGCAGGGGTTCATTCCAAGAACAGTTTATTTTTATCAGAGAAGTATGTGCTGGCAAACCAGATATTGGTATGTTGATTCTGTTGGTTAGGTGTGATTTATAATAGTTCCTATTGTTTTATGGTGTGTTTCACTTAATTTATCCGAGTCGTGGGTTTAGGGTTTTCTTCGTTTTGCTTCATTTAATGTATATTTTCTTACGGGTGGTTTTGCATTTTAGTGGTTGGCTGCAGTCTTGGAGCACTTTAATGCGAAGGAAGAGCCTAAAACCATGAAAACAAATCCTAGATGGGTTTGCAGTCAAACATCTCCCTCTCTCAATGGATCCGTGCGGGGCGGGCGTGCTCCCTAAGCGGGTGAATCCTCGGCAGAGCTCGGGAAGCAGCGGCATCCCTGGGAGCATCCAGAGGCTGAGTTCCCAGGGGGCACCGGCAGCAGGAGGGGTAAAACCACAGAATCACGCAATATCCTGGGCTGGAAGAGCTCCACAAGGATCATCGAGTCCGACTGGTGGCTCTGCACATCCCAAGAATCCTCTGTGGGTGACCAGGAAGGGAAGAGCCCAGAAAAAGGCTGAATTCCCAGCTCTGTGCCCAGCGTCCCCTCGGCTCTCCCTGCAGCTTAGAACCAGGGTCCTTGGGAACCTCTGCAGCGGAATTTCAGGAATTTCAGCAATTCCCTAAGCCTTGGCTCTGCTGGCAGCTCCGTGGCAAGGAGAGCGTGCCCCGCGCTGGGCTGTTCGTTAGCTCGGTGCCTGCGGCTAGTAATTAAAGCAGGGAATGNAAAAAAAAAAAGGGAGGGGAGAGAATCACCTTCCTCGAGATTTATGAGAGTATAAACTCAGAGCGGAGATGTTCCTATCACCACCTATGAGGCCCAAGGGACAGCTTTGCCTTAATGCGGAGTCGGATGTTTGTCCCGGTGAGGGATTCGGAAGGTGAGAGGGGAGCCCGAGAGCTCCGGGAGCAGCGCACGGGAGCCGCGGGGCTGCCGGGCTGGGGCTCGGCCTCTCGTTTCCCCAAAGATGATGGGGGGCAGCGAATGTCCCCCACCCCCGGCCAGGGGGAGGCTGGGGAAGGGGCAGGTGGGCAGCAAGGTC
>VWPU01001987.1:0-23778 GCA_013398955.1 Callaeas wilsoni | reverse complement strand
GCATCCCCGCATCCCCATCCCCGCGCATCCCCGCCCTCGCGCGCGGCCGGGGAAGCGCCGGGACCCCCGCGCCCCCGGGGCGTTGCTGACCCGGGCCCTGGCCGCTGTCGCCCGCAGCCGTGGTGGGCGCCGGGCTGGGGGGCTCGGCCGCCGCGTACTTCCTGCAGCAGCACTTCGGGCCGCAGGTGCAGCTGGACGTGTACGAGGCGGCGGGCGTGGGCGGGCGCCTGGCCACCGTCACCGTCAACAAGCAGCAGTATGAGAGCCGGGGAGCCTCCATCCACGCCCTCAGCCTCCACATGCAGGACTTCGTCAAGATCCTGGGTGAGCGTGGGCGTCCCAGCGCTTGCACGGCCTCCCTCGCTGAGCTGGGGGGGTGGGACACCTCCGGGCTCTGTGCTCGGGGCGGTGGGGAGGGTTTCTGCCAGTCCGCCTTGGCACCTCAGGCATCTGGTGGTCCCCTTGCTGTCCGTGCACCCCTGCTCTGTTGTGCCCTGGAAAGAGAGTGGGATGGGGTGGTCACCGTCAGGGGCTCCTGGTGGGATTAGTGTTGCGGGGGGTGTTCACAAACTCCCACCAGTCTGTCCCAGTAGGCAGCAGCAGCTCCATGCGATGCCCAGCATGGTCTGGCTGGGATCCCATGCCTTGGGGTCTCTCATTCCTGATGCTCCTCCAAGAGGACCTTTGCCCATATCCCTGCTGGGATATGCCCGCTGCTGGCCCTTCCCAGGAGCCAGGCAGCCCCAGGGAGGGGGCGCGACGTGGTCCCTCTGCTCCCGCAGGCCTCAAGCACCGGCGCGAGGTGGCCGGGAAAAGCGCCATCTTCAGCGGGGAGCACTTTGTCCTGGAGGAGACCGACTGGTACCTGCTCAACCTCTTCCGGCTCTGGTGGCACTATGGCATCAGCTTCCTGCGCCTGCAGATGTGGGTGGAGGAGGTGATGGAGAAGTTCATGAGGTAGGAGAGCCTGCGGGGCTGGGGAGGTTTTCCCTGGCACCGGGGCATCACCAGGTGCCCCCTGCTCCTGTCCCTCCAGGATCTACAAGTACCAGGCACACGGCTACGCCTTCTCCAGCCTGGAGGAGCTGCTGCGCTCGCTGGGGGGTGAGGCCTTCGTGAACATGACCCAGCGCTCGGTGGCCGAGTCCCTGCTGGAGGTGGGTGTCACCCAGCGCTTCGTGGACGACGTCATCGCCGCCGTCCTGCGCTCCAGCTACGGCCAGTCCGTGCTGGTGCCCGCCTTCGCAGGTGAAGCCACCTCTCCTTGCTGTGTGACACTCCTCAGTGTCCCCTCCGCGGCCAGGCTGTGGAGCCACCCTCCTCTTCCTCTCTGCAGGAGCCATGTCGCTGGCGGGAGCCCAGGGCAACACCTGGGCGGTGGAAGGAGGGAATAAGCTGGTGTGTTCAGGTCTGCTGAAGCTGACCAAAGCCAATGTCATCTCAGCCAGGGTGACAGGCATCTCCCTGCACAGCTCGGGTGAGCCTGGGCATGGGTATGGCTCTGGGTGCACCAGGGTGGGAGATTGGTGGTGGCAGCATGGGGATGCTGTGGCTGGAGAGCATCCTGGTCCTGCTGAGGCATCTGGGAGAGGGCTTGAGGGTCTGTCCTTCTCCCTTTGTCTGATCCAGTGGGACCCCGCAGTACCAGCCTCAGCCCTGAGGTTGCCCTCCCTCCCTCCTGAGGTCCCTCAGGTTCTCCTGTGGCACCACCCTCGTTGCAGGCTCGCTCCCCATTCCACCACAGCAGAAGAATAGCTGGGGCCTGGAGTGTGGGCTGTGTTCCCTCAGTCCTCTTTGCCCCCACTAGGCTGGGCTTCTCTGGAAACATTTTCCCAAAGTCTTAGTGAAGTCTTTCTGCCACCCTAAGGCGTCAGCAACTGATCCATAACCATCAGGTGCTGTGGTCCAGCACTGGTGTGTACTGGAAAACCAGGGGATGGAGGTCAGGTTGCAAAAAAGAGGGCCAGGGCAGCACCAGCTGGGGCTCAGGGCTGCTCCTGACTGTCCACTGTCTCTTTTCAGAGGGGAGAGCCCTGTACCAGGTCCACTACGAGAGCACTGAAGGCCAGGGCTCCGCTTTCTACGACATGGTGGTGGTGACGACTCCGCTGCACCCCAGCAGGAGCAACTTCACCTTCGAGAACTTCGACCCCCCCATTGCCGACTTCCCCGGAGCCTTCCAGCCCTCCGTCACCTCCGTGGTGCACGGCTACCTCAACTCCTCCTACTTCGGCTTCCCCGACCCCAAGCTGTTCCCTTTCACCAGCATCCTCACCACCGACACCCCCGACCTCTTCTTCCACGCCATGGACAACATCTGCCCTGTCAACATCTCGGCGGCGTTCCGGCGCAAGCAGCCCCAGGAGGCCGCGGTGTGGCGCGTCCTGTCCCAGCAGCCGCTGGACAAGCACCAGCTGAAGACCCTCTTCAGGTCCTACTACTCGGTGCAGGTGGCAGAGTGGCAGACGTACCCCCGCTACGACGCCGCCAAGGCCCTGCCGCCCATCGTGCTCCACGAGAACCTCTTCTACCTCAGCGGCGTGGAGTGGGTGGCCAGCTCCATGGAGATGATAGCGGTGGCAGCCAAAAACGTGGCCCTGCTGGCCTACAACCGCTGGCATCAGGATCTGGAGAAGATCGACCAGAGGGACTTGATGCACAAGGTGAAGACGGAGCTGTGACACCCGTGAGGGGTGGTGGGCCAGGAGCTTTGGTGTGTGGTAGCCTGGGGAGTATTTATTGCCTTGGGGAGGCCAGGGGGCCTGGGGGACAAGGGACAAGCTGTGTCGCGGTGACTTGAAGGCCTTCAGGAATACAGTTCCTGCCCAGTGTTGCTGTGTCTGTGCCGTGTGCCTCAGTTTCCCTGTTCCCTCACCCCAGGCTCTACTGGAAGGGAGCCTGTGCCTTCTCCTGAAAAAGGGTCACTGTGTTTGGGAGGGATCTGGGGGGGCTTTCAGAGGCGAGGCTGGCTGGCACTGGCGGCAGATGGGTCCCCCCCGAGCTTCCCAGCTCCCCCCGCAGTCTCTCCTGCGTTCCTGGCTTTGGCCCTGGGAAACTCACAGGTAGGGCTGGAGATCCCACGGCCTCTGCCATGCCTGGAGCCTAACCCTGCTCCTGTGCCCCAGGGATGCAGGGTGGGCTATCACAGGTCCTGCCAGCTGCTCTGTGTTTATGGGGGTGTCCAGGCTTGCGTTTGGGGGGCAGAAGAGCCTCGGTGGGAGAAGCTGGGCAGGGCAGAGGGGCAGCATGAGGGGCCGAGGCAGGGGCAGCTCAGACCAGGGCCAGCAATGCGCTTTATTGAGACCTCAGAAGCTGCCCAAACCACCAGCAGCTCGCCCCACTCCTTGGACTTCCCGGCCTGGCACAGAGGAACTTGGGGAAGGGTTGGAGAGGACAGGAGGGCTGGATGTTGCAAGAGCTGTTGCAGCGATGGAGCAAACAAAGGGAAGTGGGAACTTCGGGAAGAGAGGAGGCCTGATCCTGATCCTGATCCCGATCCCGATCCTGATCCTGCCCAGCCAGAGGTACCATGGGCAGCTGCCTCCCTCTCTCCCCCAGCCCATAGCTGAGCTCCTCCCTGAAGGCTCGGGCAGGGGGTGTCTGGGACCGGGTGACTCGCAGGGGCTGCCTCTGCACTGGGTGTCCCCAAAGTGGCTGCTGGGGCTGAGGCTGACAGGGTCTGCAGGGGAATTTTGAGGAGCTCTTGCACGGGGACCTCCCCTCACCCTGATGCCCAGCCAGGTGACCTCTCCCAAAGGGCTGGGCAAGCTTCGGAAGCAAGAGCAAGCTGGTTAGATGCCCACGGGGAGCTGCAGGGCGTAGCTTTGCAGCCTCAGAAGATGCAGGTGCAGCCCACAGCGATGGTCTCCATCACCATCTGGTACTTCTTGTGGCACTTCTTCTTGCCCGAGGGCCTGTGCCCCACCTCGGCCGGGCCCGGGCAGAGCAGCCGGCGCACGGGCAGCCGGCTGTAGATGGGAATGCTGGCCATGGTGCGGTCCTCCTGCATGGTGAAGGGGTTGATGCAGCCCGTGCAGAGGCACCGGGCCTCGGGGATGTCCGCTGGGATCCGTGTGGCATCGTGGTTTATCCTGGAGGAGATGGAAAGCAAGACAAGGCTGGAGGGATGGTGATGGGGGCGGTGGGTGGGTGAAAATGGGTTCTGCATCACATCTTCTCACAACCTCCAGCAGCCACCACAGCCCCGGCTGCTGGAGCCCTGTGCTGGCACAGAGCCACCTTGCCTGTCCCCAGGGCCCCTGCCCCGAGCTCACCTGTAGGCCCAGGGGGACAGGCTCCTCCGGTTGGACCTCCAGAGCCTCAGGTTCACCTGGCACTTGGTGTCCCCTGGCTCGGAGCCATTCCTCAGCTGGCGCACCATGTCCTGGATGCTGTGCTCATACTCCGCCATGCTGGTGTAGGGGTCGTCCGGGGCCCAGGCCAGGGCAGGGGGGGCTGTTGGTGGCCGTGCCAGGCCCCTTCTCCTGCCCTTGGCTGCCTTGCTCTGGTCCTTGGCTTCGGGGACCAGGACCATGGCAAAGGTGAAGATGCAGAGGAGAAGCTGAGGAAGAAGGAGGACGGTGAGTGACTGCTCGCTGCAGGACTGGCATGGAAGGGGAGCTCTCCCTCCTCCCGGGGGTCACTGGGTGGTGGCAGGACCACACTGGCTTTGAGATGGGGCTTCCAATGCCCAGAGGCAGCGCTGAGGGCAGTTGGCAGGCGTGGTGGGCACACGGTCATGATGAGCTGATGTGTGTGGCTGCCCCACCCCGCTTGCAGCTGGCAGTTTGTGTTGCCCAAAGTGCCCGGTCCCTTCCCTGCCCACCCCGAGGCAGCTGCGTGCTGGGAGCGACCCAGCTCAGGCTGTACCTGGGCAGCCTCTGGTTTAAAAGGAGCCTTACAGGGATGAGACAGTCAAGAATGGGATCTTTATCCAAACCCTCCTCTCCCTTCCTCTGTGCTCTGAGGACGGCGAGAGAGAAAAGATGCTTTTTCCTTCCCTTCTCCCTCCGGCCTTGCCGGGCCGAGCTGCCCCGTGCTGCCACCCGGCAGGCTGCCCAGCAGGGAACAAAGTTGCTTTCTGTAGTGCTGCTCCCTGCTATCCGTGTCCCTGCACGGGCGCAGGCAGCCCCACACCCTGCCCGCGGGTGTGCAGTGTCCCGGGGCAGGGCCCGCCCGGCCGGGGCTGCTCTCCCTGTCCGGTGCTGGCCTGTCCGGCCGGGCTGGCGCGGCTTTGCTCTCCCGGGCTGCTGCATCCTCGCCGTGCCAGGCGTGGGAGCGATGGCCCTGGCAGGCCACAGCAGGCACCTCCAAGGCAAACAACCCCACGTAAACAAGCGTGCAAATAATTCTGTTAGAGAAGGAAAACGAGGAGCAAGCCCTGAGCCGCCGGGGAGGCACCTACCAGGTTTGGAGCCCGCTCCATGGCTGCAGAGGGGTGCCGGCCGCTGTCCTGCAGTGTGGCCGGTCCCTGCAAAGCCGGGCAGCTAAAAAGGGAAAGCCCCAGCCCCTGGCTGTGCCCCGCCAGAGGTGTGTCCGGTCCCCAAGGTGCCAGGGAGCCTCGGAGCAGACAGGGCAGGGGGCCAGCGTGGTCTGGGACTCGGCCACCCGTCCCCGCCCCGGCCGCTGGCTCCTCTGGTGGTGGCGACTGCGGTCAGCGGCGGGTCCCCCCGGACCGGACAGCCCCGAGGGGCTCTCTTGGCAGTAACGTGCTCTGGGGAGGGGGTTTGGGCTCTGTTGGTGTCACCAGCACGGTCACAGCCCTGACAGGGCCAGGAGGGACACGGCTGCTGGGCTGGCGGAGCAGGGGCTCACAGGAGGAGCAGGGCTGGCTGTGTCCTGTGCTGGCAGCAAGGTGAGCAGGTAACCTGGGGCCGAGGGCCCGCCGTCGCCTGTGTGCCACCACCAGCAGCAGCTCTGCTGGCCCCGGGAGCCCCCAGACCCTTCTGCCCAGCAGTGAGATGATGGCATCCATCACTCCCTGCACCCCCGGTCTCTCTGTCCCCAAACCCTTCCCCTTCTGCTGTCCTCCAGCTCCTGCCATGGGGACACAGCAGGGTCTGGGCCCTGGATCCGCGGGGTGCTGGGTGTTGGTGGGTGCTGCTCTGGCCTGCCGGGGCCAAGCATCGGGGTGCAGGGTGCTGCGGTGGGGGAAACGGAGGCACGGGGATGCTGGCTGTAATTCCTCGTCCAGGGAGCAGGGGCTGGCATTGCACCCCTGCTCTGGGCTGTCGCTGTCCCTGCGGTCAAGTGCCACGCGATGGTGCTGTCCGCCACCCAACCGCTCCCAGCCCTCCGCCCCTCCCGTCCGCATCCCTCCTCCTCTCCATCCCTCCGTGCATCCCCCCGCCCCTCCATCCCTCCGTGCATCCCTCTCTCCTCCCCTCCGGCCCCAGCCGCAGGCGGATGCCCGGCGCTGTTCCCCACGCTCCCGGGCAGCAAGCTCTGCCCTGCTCCTTCGGTGGCAGCCCTGGATGTTGTTTCCCTCCTCCTCCCGCCTCACTGTGCGTCCCCAGGGATTTGAAGGCTCTTGAGCTTCGTAGGGCGGTGGGAAATTCCCACCTCCTTTTCCCAGTCTATGAACTGGGCCTCTAGAAAACCCCATAAATAGGGTAAAGGTCTGCGTACCCCCAGCTCACACTGTCCCTCTTCTGCCAACCCTGGGATGCAGCAGGGAACAGCCTGGCTGCTCCCATCCACCCCAGCCCGCGTTAACATCCCCAAGGACAGCCCCAGCACAGCGTTTCAGGGGCTTTGCTGTCCCCCTGGCTGAGATCTGAGCAGAGTGTCCCGTTTGTCCCCTCAGGACCTGCCAGAAGAGCCCTGCAACCACCTGCCTGTGCTTCAGGTGTACGGCAGCACCCGGCCTTTGGCCACCAGCATTTTCTGGGGTGCTGAGCCAACCCCTGCCTGCACCCAGCGACCTCACCCCCTGTTCCGGGACCCCCAGAAGGGCCGGTGGCAGCCCGGGGGCGCCTGCATGTGCCGCGGCCGCCTGCGTTGTGTCAGCGCTCGGCAATGCTGTTTACACATGAGAGAGGCGCAGAGGCATCTGTGCCGGCAGCCAATTACCCAGTTTTGATCTTTTTTGGTGAAAAGGAAACCAGGCCTTTTCAGACATGGCCAAATTTGATAAGCTGGGGGAGGCGGGGGCGGGCGCGGGAGGCTTTTCCCCACCAGCCTCGCCCGAGGGAAGGGGCTGGGATGCGCGGGCGGCTGGGTCATGGCCAGCTCTGCCTCCAGGCTGGGGCAGGATGGCTGGGGGGCTCGGTGTGCCCGTCCTGGCTGCAGTGCCAACCCTGAGGGAGCAGGGTGTGCTGGGCTTGGAGTGCTGGTTACCCGCAGGGCAGAGGAGAGGTGCTCTCAGGTTTTGTACGGGCTCATCTCTGCTGCTGTCTCCACTTTGCCACACTGCCGTGGGAAACTTGGGTGGAGAGCGGGGCCTGGAGATGGGGAACAGGGATCCAAATGGGGCAGGAGGGGCTGTGAAGACAGGCTCCACCTGCCCTGAGTAAATCCAGGTGCTTATTTGCCAGATAACCCTCATGGAACCCACGACTGTGCCCCAGGGATGCAGGGCAGTCACGCTGTGACTGATGCACTGGGCAGGGATCGTGTGGCAGAGCACACCACAGGGACCTCAGGTAAGGGAACAGGGGGAAATCGGACCACAGGTAGGGGAACAGGGGGAAATCGGACCACAGGTAGGGGAACAGGGGGAAATCAGATCACAGTTCCACTCTGGCAGAAAACAGCTTTGTGCATTTTCCCAGAAGCAGGAACATCCCTGTAAGGGTGAGAGCTGCTGGTGTGGGGTCTGCAGTCCCCTCCATGGGCAATGGGCAGCTTCCCTGTTGGTGCCACTCTGCAGGGCATGGCCACTTCCCCGGGCACCAGGCTGCTCCAGAACCCAGCTCCTCATGGGGTTTGTGAGGCCCCAGCACACCTGAGCACACACCCACCCTGGCCCAGACAGACGGGTCTGGCAGGAGGCTCCAGCACGGCCACATCCCTATCTCTGTGTGAGCAACGTTTTCCACTCATCAAAGGAAAGCTCCAGCGAGCTGTCCTGGCCAGGGCCAGCCCTGTGCCGTGGTGGGAGGAGGGCCAGGCCTGGGAGCCTCCCATGTCCCCCCAAAACCCCCCCTGGCAGGTAGTGCTGGCCCAGCCAGAGCACGGAGCTCACATCCTTATTTGCACAACGGCTCCAGAGACGCCCGAGCCAAAAAGGCTTATTTTAAGCTTGCTGGAAAAAGAACATTGTTTGGTGGGAATTAAAACTCCCCATTCTCAAAAAAGGGAAAAACAAAAAGTGCTTAATTCTGCCGGCTCCTGCCATTGCATAAACACAGAGACACGGCACGGCTGGACAGGGCGGCCAGGAATTTGTTGCTGGCATCGAGCGGGATGGGTGCTTTTCCCCAGCAGCTGTTGTGGGACAAGGACCCATCCTCTTCTGTGCCCCCATTGTCCCAAAAGCCCTCATCCTGGTAGGACGGGTTTTCCCGAGGGAGAGAAGGGGCATTGCCCCACTGTGGTGCCAAGGTACCACAGGCAGGAGGGGTGATCACGCTGGCAGCTCGAGTTCTCGCTGGCCCGGGCTCTGCATCACTGCACAATATTATTTATACAGCCCTAATCCAGCTGTCCCGGCGGCCCTTCTGCCTCCCCGCGCGGGGAGCTGGGTGATGCTCGGGGCTGGCTGTAAATCACGCCCTTCGGATCCCACGCGGCAGATAACAGCCAGATTTGGGCGTCGGGAGGCAGAGCTGAGCGGGGCTGTCCGCTGGGGCCGGGGGCCGCAGGGCCAGCAGCACCCCGAGCCGCCAGCCCCCGGACAGGAGGCTCCGGGGGGACCGGAGGCGTGGGGCCAGCGGCTGGCGGCAGCGCCGGGCGGGCGGGGCGGGGGAAGATGCGCGTCCGGCACATCCTGCGCGGCCCCTCCGGCACATCCATCACCCGCCCGGCACCGTTTACAGCACGTCGCTGCTTACACGATCCAGACGCGCAGGTTCCTCCTGTCCCGCTCCTCTCCTGCCTTTTGTTTTCTTTTGCCTCCTGCTGCTGGAGACAGAGCACCTGATGGAAAAAGCCTGCTCTGCCGCTCCCCGGACTGGAAACAGCCGCTTCCTTCCGTCCCTGCCCGGCACAGCGCCCGCCGCGGGGCCGGTGGCCGCCCCGGTGCCTCCGTGCCCTGGTGCCCCATGTCCGGTCCCCGATGGAGGCACCTGGGGCGGGCTGGAGGGGCCGGTGGGAGGGAGCGGCACGGACAGACCCTGGTCCCAGCGAGCCCCTCTGGGAGCTGTGTGCGGGGCAGGTCCCCATGGGACAGCTCCCCATGGGACAGAGCGGGACAGAACCGCCGTCTCCTCCAGGCTGGGAGGCTGCCGGGATCACTGAGGCACTACCTGGCCACGGGTCCCCTCATCCTGCCTGGCCTCATGCCCTGCTCCCTCCGTGAGCCCCTGTGCTTGCCCTCTGACCTTTTCCAGCCCTTTGGGCTCCTGGCCTCAGCCTGTCCTGGCAGTGCCCCACTGCCCACCAGCACAGAGCATGGGTGGGCAATGCTGTCTTTCCGAACTATTCGGTTCTCCTTTCCCCTGCAGCCTGGGCAGTCAGACACCAATCCCTGGGTGCTGTGGAGCGGTGGCTTCATTTTGTGCTGGATTGCAAAGGTGAGAGTCCTGCCAGGGTGCCCTCTGCACCCCAGCTCCTGGCTGTGGGAAGGACTGGTCCTTCAGTCCCATGTGGGACACACGGAGCAGCCCGGAGCCATCCCCACCACCTCCCCTGCAAGGCCAGGGGGCTTTAGGATGCTCCCAGGGATGTGCTGCCAGGGCAGCAGTGCCCTCTGGGTCCGTGAGGAGAAAGCCTCTTATTTGAAGGGCTTTGGTGGCTTTTTCTTGTGGGCAGGAGTCCAAGTTCCCAGTTCCCAGGGCAAGGCAAAGGGTGGAGGTAAATGGAACGCTCAGCAGTGGCACTGACGTCTGTCCTGAAGGGTTGTGCTCAAGCCAAACTTCCCTCCGTGTCCCTGGGCAAGGGATCACATGCAGGGACCCCCAAACTCCTGGGGAATCATCGCCAGGTGGGAACCAGTGGCTTGAAGTCAGAGCAGACAATCTCCCGCCATGTTCCCCATTCCCTGCTCCCGTGTACTGCAGTCCAGGGAGGGAAGGGATTTATGGGGCAGCACAGGCCAGTCCTGAAGGTCACCTTCAGAGCTGCTCCAGCACAGCTCGCCCGTTAATCACCGTCCTGCCCCTGCAAGGGGATGAGGGAGGCAGGGGCTGTAATAATATACGGGCTGAGAAATGCCCTCCTGCCCTCCAGCAGCCCCCTCTGATGCTGGGCAGCTGATGAAAAGGTTGTAAATTTGGTGTGTTTGGCTGTTTACAGGGCTTGTAAGAGAAGGGTTTCTCTTATCACGTCCCAGGCTCTTGGGAAGGTGGGAGCAGCCCAGGGGCTCCCTTTTCATCACTGCCCCGTGGCATCACCCCGTGTGCAGCCAGTGGTGCCCTCCCCACCTGCCAGGGACAGAGCTGTCCCTGCCACTTGACCCCTGCCCTCACACCCAGCCAGAGAGGCCGGAGGTCAGCGGGAGGTGGGAAAAAAGTCACTTTTGTGGAGATACTGAAACCGAATGTGTGGTGAGGAGGGATGGCTGGGCAGCATCTTAGTGAAGGAGTAACAAAAACAAACCCGCGCCAAGGAATCCTGCTTTGCCCCAAATGTTTTTCTTATGGAGTTGTAATAAGACAAGAGCTGTAAAGATAGTAACCTCCTAAACATTACCTTATTAAGGCTTCTCAGAAACCACAGGGCACGACCCCTCTGGGTCATGGAACAAGAGCGCAGCATCCAGCGAACAAACAGAGGCTAACGTTACATTTTTCACTTCATTTAGGGAACCTGGTTTCTAATTATAGTGTTTGTTTAATGGCAGCCCTTGGTAGTGCCTCATTCAAAGCCAGCCCCCCGAGAGCAGAGGGAGAGGGGAGCGGGAGGGCCGGGAGATCTCCCTGCTGGATTCAGGGCACGGGATGGGGATGAGCTCGGGCACAGGGTGCCGGGCACCGTGAGGGGTTTGGGGATTGGAAGCAGTGAGGAAGGGTCCGTGCCCAGGGAGGGCCCCGGTGTGTCCCGGGGACATCCCACAGGTGCGGCCCCAGCTCAGGGTGGTCACCAAGGTCGTCTGCAGCAGGGGAAGGGGATGTCCCTGCCGCGGGCTGTGCTCTGTGACTCCCCTCGCGTGTTCAGTGAGCCTGGGCTCAGCTCCGTGCCCCAGTGACAGCAGGCAGACCTGCTGGGAGCCAGCTGCTCCTGGGCCCTGGCAGAACCAGGCTTGTGCTGCCAGGGGCCGCTGGATCTCTGTGTGTGCAGCAATTCAAACAAGGATTGGGGTTTTTTTCCCAAGCAGCCTCTGGGAAGTGCTTCAGCAGCTGGCTGGTGGCTCTGGCTCCTTGGAGGACACCAGATGCCTCTCCCTGCCAGGTCTGGGCATGCTGCTGGCAGACCCAGGCACTGCTGCTCCCATCCCAGCTCTCCTGGCCGGTGCTGGGCGGCTTCCTGGTGCCTCGTCCAGCACAGGCTGGTTCCCTGCTTCTCCTTCACTGCAGCTGGCAGGGCAGCTCCCTCCGGGATGAGGGATGTCCCTGGGACACACGCAGAAGTGCTGAGGGGACGTTCAGCTCCTGCAGCAGTGGCTGAGGTGGTGCCGAAGTCTGAGAGGAGCCTCAGGAATGCCAAGCAGTCCACACCATCCCTGTACAAAGCCTGGCATGACGGCAGAGAGGCCCTGGCCCTGGCTTTGGGGCTGTCCAACAGGCTCAGGGGTCCGAGGACGGTAGGAGCCCTGTCTGGGATGAGTTCCTGGTGGAAGTCCTGCCCTGCCAGACTCTTACTCCCCATTTGTCCCCACCAAGGTTAGAGCAACCACTGTGGCTGCGCATGGCTCAGGATCAGCCTCCTTCCCACAAGCCAGGACCCTCTGATGGACACGAGAACACAGAACCCAGCTCCATGCTCCCCTCAGGGAACGCCACCGCCTTGTAAAGCCAGAGAAGCTGCTGGTGTCTCCCCGCGCTCCCTGGCTCTCCCTCATTCGTTCCATGCAGCAGAGGCTGTTCCTGCTGCTCCGGAGCTGTGCTCCGTGCTGGATTCGCTGCCCCAGGGGGCCAGCGCAGCCCTGTGTCTCCCAGGCAGAGCAGCGGTGTCCAGGGCAGGGATGAACTCCTTCCCTGCCATGCCGGGGCCGATGGAGCAGGAGGACGAAGGCGCTCGGTGCCGGGTGTTCCCCGCCCCAGCTGCCAACCGGCTGCTCATTGCGGGGGCCCCGGTGCCGGCTGGAGGCCATACATGGACTCACGGTCCACACGGGGCCGGGGCCGGTGACGGAGCTCCCACGCAGGCTCCTCGTGCCCCTGGAACCCGGGAAAGACCCACGTGTACCCAGCCCCCAGCCCCGGCCTCACCACCACCATCCCACGAGGTCCCCAGCCCTGGGGACACTCAGGGACCTCACCCTGGACTCAGAGCGGAGCCCCGGGGCTGCTGCAACGCCTTTTTTCCCAGGCCAGATGGAGCTTTTCAAAGTCATGGGAGCCACGGGACACCTCCAGCCAGGCGAGGGAGCATCTCCGCTTCCTCCGCTGGCCGGCGGGATGGGCGCCAGCACCGCCCCGGCTCCCCGCGGCCATCCAGCCACGCTGGACCCCCAGCCCACGGGCGGTGGGATGCACGTCCCCCCCGTGCACGATGCTGGGAGGAAGTGAGTTATTCCAAACAACTTTCTCCGGCCGGGATGGCCCGGGTTCCCAGGCGCGTCGCTGGCAGCCGGCGCGGCCCTGGCCGCTCTCCTCCCCCTCGCTTCCCCCAACCCTCCTTCCCTCCGCTCCCCCTCTCCGCCTTAATGACTTCCACATGGGCCTCTGGCAGCCCGAGCCAAGCCTCCCAGCATTGTCTGAAATCTCCAAATTTAGAAGAAATATGAAAATTGTCAAGCGGCCCTTCCTTAGGGGGTAAAAGCAACACTGGGCCTTGCGGCGGCGGTGGCGGCGCGGGGGCCACGTGATGGCCCCCCAGCCAATGGATCCCCACGGCGCCCCTGACAGCGCTGCCCGCCGCGGCCTGGCCTCCCCCGCCAGCTCATATAAGGTAAAAAGAAAAAGGTTTTTCCAGCTTCCGAGGAGCCTGCGAGGAGTTTTGCACCCAGGGCTCCCATGCCAGCCGCTTCAAAAAGGCCCGCCTGGCGTCGCCGGGGTGCCAGTGGCGGGTTACAGTGAGCCGGGAGGAGGTGGCGGGCACGTGGCCGTGTCCCCACGGTGCCCCAGCGCAGGTGTGGGGTCACAGGTAGGTGGCCGCGGATGGAGGGAGCGGGAGGGGGCACGGGTGGGTGTGTGGGACAGTGGGGATGGGAGGTTGGTGCTGGGGCTCCCTGGCAGTGTGGGAGCGCCGTCTGTGCCGGCAGCGGAAAACGCAGCTCCTCCAGCATCCCCGTCTGCCAGCCCGCGCCGGGATGCTCAGCCCGGCTGGCTGCGGGGAGCTGGGCAGCGCCCCGGGAGGTGAGTGGAGCACAGCCACGAGCAGGGGAATCTGCCGGGCATTGAGCCGGCGAAGCCACCTCGTGGTTAGGGGATTCTGGGCAAAGGGGTTCCCCAAAATCTGTCCCTACAGCTCCAAGCTGGGCTTGGTGGGGCTTGCCCAGCTTCTCAGATGTGGGGACGGACCCTCCCGGGGCTGGGGGAGGAATTGCTTTCTGCGCTGTGGATGTGTAGGATGGAAAAACCGGGAAGCCGGAGGCAAGCCCACGCAGGTGAGCTCCTCAAACAGTGGGGACATGAAACCCCTGCTTGGCTCCTCCAGCCGCCTGTGCTGCTGCCACTTTTGGGAAAACAAGCTGGGGAGGGAATGGGGCCGGGGCTCAGTGCCCGAGGCTCGCAGGGCATTGGAGCCGCCGTCCCCAGCGCACTCACACCGACTGGGAGCATCCCGCTGCCCGCAGATTTTGGGACCCCGGGCCCATCCAGCCTGTCCCCTGCCCAGCTCTGCCCCCCCGGCACTGCCTCGGTCGGGTCCCCTGGTGTTATCCCTGCCAGGGGCACTTCCCCGGCTCCATCGCTCTCCCAGGGAATGGTGGCTGCATCCTCCAAGCCCCGGAGCTGCGGTGGTGTCTGCAGAGTGTGTGACCTTTTGGGGCCAGCAGCTGAGCCTGTCCTGGCTGCAGGGGAGGGCAGCAGGTGATGGCCAGTAGAGCTGATGGCCTTGCAAAGGCTCCTCAGGCGGCACCGCCTCCCTCAGGGCTGCTTTTGTGGGGTTTATGGCTGGCTCTGTGCTCTCCCTCTGCTCCCAAAGCACCGGCAGTGGCTGTCCCCTCCCAGTGGGTCACCTGGGGACACTGTGCCCGGTGGCTGCAAGGTGCCATGTGCTCGTGTCCTCCTGCCCCCTTCCTCTGCAGGGAAACCGCCAGGTGTTATTTGCGTGCAGCGCAAGTTCCGCGAGTCCAGCCAGGGCACAGGATGGGGTGCAGGTTCTGTATGGGCTCTGTGTCCCTCTGCAATGGGACAGTGACAGTGACCAGGGCACTGCAGCCTCTCAGGGCAGCCGTGGCCACCGTGGTCCCGGTGTGTCCCCACTGTGCCGTTCCTCAAGAGCTTTCTGCTATCGCTGGCTGCTCCCGGGGAAGTTGCAGCATCCTGGCACTGGGATGCTGCACATGGGGTTGGGGAGCCACTGGTGGGACATGCCCTGTGTCCCCATCCCAGTGGCAATGTCCCTGGCACGGGGCTATCCTGCCTGAGCCCAGCCTGGCTCCCCAGACCCCGTGCACCATCCAGGGAGCCCTCCAAAGGACAATGGAGTTGTCTCCCCACCGCCAGCCGGTGGCACAGGAGTCAACGTCCAACAAACACAGGCAGACGCCTCCGCCAAAGATTTCCCAAGAAGTTATCAGCAGGAATTTGGGAAAGGCTGTGTCTAGACAGGCTGCAGCTCTGGGTGGCTGCTGGATAGAGTGGCATTTCCCTCCACACTTGTCAAGAGAGAGAGTCTGCAGATGATTAAGAGCCCTTTCATTCCTTTTGGTCTCCTTTTTTGTCCAAGAACCACCCTTGTCCCTGATCAGGCTTTTCCGAGGCTTGTTCCTCCACAGCCCCTGGGTAACCTGCCTTTGCTCATCCCTGGCATCGTGCTCCTCTCCTGGGGCTAAGTGGGAAGAGCCAGTGCTCAGTGCCTGTTGGATCATCCTGCAGTGGCTCCTGGAGAGCAGGGCTGGGATAAGCCGCTCCCTCAGCCCGTGGCACCGCTGCCTCCTGGCCAGTGAGAGCTCTGGCCGTGGCACCGCTCCCTCCTGGTCAGTGAGAGCTCCTGCCATGGCACCAGTCCCTCCTGGTCAGTGAGAGCTCCTGCCATGGCACCAGTCCCTCCTGGTCAGTGAGAGCTCCTGCCATGGCACCAGTCCCTCCTGGTCAGTGAGAGCTCCTGCCATGGCACCAGTCCCTCCTGGTCAGTGAGAGCTCCTGCCATGGCACCAGTCCCTCCTGGTCAGTGAGAGCTCCTGCCATGGCACCAGTCCCTCCTGGTCAGTGAGAGCTCCTGCCATGGCACCAGTCCCTCCTGGTCAGTGAGAGCTCCTGCCATGGCACCAGTCCCTCCTGGTCAGTGAGAGCTCTGGCTGTGACAGGCACTATGCCATGCCATGGCAGGGTGCTGGCAGTGACGTGGCACAGACAGGAGCACGGGCAGCGCAGGGGCTGTGCCAGGCTGGGGACCCGGCTGTCCCCAGGGCAGCCCCAGCACCTGAGCCTGTGCGGGGCAGAGGCAGCGACAGCTCAGCAAGGAGGCAAGAGGCTGGAAATCTGAGCTCTGGGGCTGTTCCACCATGCCTTGACCTTGGCTGGGAGCACAGAGGAGGTGATGGGAGCCGATCCTGCACAGGGGAGGGCTCCGGCCAGGGTGGGTGAAGCCCAACACACGTCCTATGGCTGAAGGCCGGTGGGTGCTGGGGGGTGCTCACTGCTCCTGAATCCCAAACCCCTTTGCCTGCCCGGGACTGTGCGTGTTCACAGGGCTCATCTCAGCTCTGTCTCCACGCCTGGCTCTGCGCTGGGTGGTGGGAATGCGCTGCCTGCCCGCTCTGGGGATGCTGGGGGAGCTGGGCCAGTGTGTGCCCACCAGCTGGGCACTGGGAGGGCGCAGGGGAGTACAGCCTCCTCCTCCTGTAGTAGCCACCATAGGGGTCACTGGCTGGGAGGTGCTGGTGCTCCCCCAGCCCTTGGGGTGCCCCATCTCTGGCTTAGGGCAGGCACAGCACGGACAGAAGCTGGCGTGGTCATGGAGACAAAGGGCTGGGCTGGACACGGGCTCCGTGCAGAGCCGGTGCCTGGGCTGCAGCTGCTGCCTCGAGGTGAGGGCTGAAGCTGGGGATGGTCACACTGCCCGTGGGGATGGGCAGGGGGACTCTGGAGGGCTGGCAGCCCCCGGGCCAGCCCTGTGCCCCCGCTAGGTGCACGACGTGCGTGGCCGTCAGCTGGGGAGGTGGCAGACGTGTGTGTGGTCAGCCTGGCCAGGCTCTGCTTGAGGTCACACATCCAGGTAGGAGCTTCTGAGCAGCAGCATCTTTCCTGTCCTGCCGTCACTGAAACCTGGTGTGTGCAGTGCTGGGGCTGCAGGGCACGGTCAAGGTGCAGACATCCCGGGGGGGCTGCCCAGGGCTCTGCCAGCCCTGCAGGGCACCAGTGCCACCTGCCCCGGTGGCTCTCGGAGGGCTCGGCCCCGGCTGGGTCTGTGGTGGGATGGGGTGTGACAGTGCCGTGCTGTGGTGGCAGGGACTGGGATCTGCTGGCAGGGCTGGAGGCTTCCCACCCTGGGCCAGCAGCATCCGTGGGGGCTGCCGGATGCTCTGGTCTTTGCCCGCTCTGCAGGGACACCCCTGCCTTGGGGGCAGCACAGGGCGATGGGCAGCACTGCCTCTCCCTGGGCTGAGCTCTGGCAGGATGAGAAGATCCCCTTGGACAAGGGACAGCAGCAGCCAGGGCCTGGGGATGGGGCTGTGGGGTCTGATGTGCCACATGTGGAGCAGATGTTCCACGGTGGCCAGCAGGTCACCCTGGCCTTGCTGTGGGACCAGCTTAGTGGCCACTGGTACTTAGGACAACGTTTCTCTCCCAGCCTGGCCTTTTTATCTGGGATCCCTCACTGCAGATTTGCCATTTGCTTTTTTTCCTCTCCCTTTTCAACCTTATTTTTTAAATTTACTTGTCATTCTTCCCCACGTCCAGTCCCGCAATTCCTGCCGGAGGCCCTGCAGGGGAACGATGCCTGTTACACCAGTCCCAGTGTAACTTTTGTGCTCCCTGTTTTTCCACATCTCATCTCCTGAGTGCTGGGAACTGGAGCCATTTAGGGCATTTTATTTTAGTGCCTTTTACTGCTCGGATGGGCAGGCAGCAGGCAGAGCTGGGAAAGCTGGGAGCCTGTGGGGGGGATGTGAATTACAACCTGGGCTCTGCTGCAGCAGAGATGAGGTGATAGAACCGGGAGAGGCAGCCAAAGCTGTGGCAGCTTAAGGAGCACGCCATGGCTGTGCCTCTGCCCGAGGAGAGGGAGCCTGCCTG
Organism: Callaeas wilsoni; assembly: GCA_013398955.1. Lineage (NCBI taxonomy): Eukaryota > Metazoa > Chordata > Aves > Passeriformes > Callaeidae > Callaeas > Callaeas wilsoni. The sequence goes on along the minus strand of VWPU01001987.1, from coordinate 6,169 downwards.
CTCCCTGCCTGCTCCAGCTCCAGGCTCTGGGAAGCTCCTGCTTGCCCACCATTCCAAGCATCCCCTCAGCAGCTCCTTCAGGAGACCTGCGAGAGCGGGATGAGGAGCAGAGCCCGGGAGCAAGGAGGATGCTGGCTCAGCCTCCCGCACTGCTTGGGAACAGCGTCCATGGGGAGCTCTCCCCGCGGCGCTCTGGGTTCCCACCAGCCCTTCCCAGCACAGGCTGGAGGCCGGTGACGTGCTGGCCTGTCCCCTCTGGGACTTCACCCCTGCACCACTTCCTCCAGGCCGGGAATGTGACGTGTAAACAAAGTGGGAAGGCTGGTGCCGGCCCGGGCTCCCACGCTCCCTGCGCCCCGCGGCCGGCCCCGGCGCCAGCGGCATCCCCGTGCCCCAAAACACCTTCCAGGGCTGGGCCGGGCTGAGAGCGGGCACGGGGCTGGGGAGTGGGAGCAGCTCTGGGGGAGGAAAGCGGCCAAGGATGGGGAGATTCCGAGGGCTGGCAGCAGCGGGGAAGAGCCGAGGCCGTGGGAATGGCAGTGACCACGCTCCTGTGTGCCTTGGCTCGTCCGTAGCTTCCACGGCTTCTTCCAGCCATGAGTCCCTGTTCTGCTGCTCCTCCCCTTCTGGGGACTCCTCACCCCCAAGCCAGGATCTGCAGCTGGAGGGTTTCAGCCCCTCACCACAGCACTGGCACCAGTGGGGTCTGCGTGGCAGAACCGGGCACAGTGGTGGCCAGGCAGGGACAATGGGGTCAGTGTCCTTCCCTGTGGTGACAAACAGAGAGGTGGCAGAGGCCTCATTTGTTCCTGGGCTCCATCCATCCGTCCATCCATCCATCCATCCATCCATCCATCCATCCATCCATATGCCATGCCATGCCATGCCATGCCATGCCATGCCATGCCATGCCATGCCACGCCACGCCATGCTACGCCACCACCCTGTGCCTAGAGCAGAGTGTGGAGGATCTCAGTTCTGCAGAGACACCAAATTAGGTGATTTCTTCCCCACTCCGGCCCCACAAACCAGACGCGCTCTCCCCTCTGCACCCGTGCCCTGCTCGCAGCCCCCCAAACCTGCTCCTTTGTTCTTGGCATTATAATTCATCCCAGCGAAACCCAGCAAGCGAGAGCAGCATCCCCCTGGGCCCCCTTGGCTCGTCCCCAGCAAGGGAGATGGGGGGAGATGGGGGCCGCTCGGGCTCCAAATCTGCCTTTTTGACCATAAAAGGGCAGGCACGCAGCCCCGGCAGGAGGATGGGAAAGGGAAGGCAGAGCTATTTATAGCTGAGCATCAGGACCTCAGCCTGAACTCGGGGTTAATCAGCCTGTGACCAGATTAGGATCTCCCCTGGCCCCTCCATTTTCTCATAAACCTTTGATTTAATACCAGCGCTGGCGAGGGAGGGACGGAGGAAGGGAGAGAGGAGGCACCTCTCCTCGCGGAGGCCACTGTGGTCTGCGGGGGACGGGATGGAGATGCTGGGAGAGCTGGAAGGCCCCGGTGGGAAGGAGCGTTGGAGCTGTCCTGCCACCAGCTCGTGCTGCAGAGTGCCCGGGAGCGGCATCCCCGTGTGATCGCTGCCTGCAGGGACCCAACAGGCAGAAGGAGCTGCTCCGGGGTCAGCCCCTTAAATTTCTGGAGCTGAGCGAGTCCTTCCAGCAAGGGCACGTTCTGCATGATCCCAGTCCTCAGCAGCCAGGAGGGGCGTCTGAGGGGGTTCTTGGGCAGGATTTACCCTGCCTGGTGCTACCTTGGTGGTGGCATCAGAGCTGTTTGGGAAGCTGATGGATTAAAGCTTGTCTGGGGCAGGGATGGGGTTCTGATGGCTGGTGGAGATCAGGATTTTGGGGGCCAGGAAGAGGGCAAAGGGCACCTGCATGAGGTCGAGCATCACCTGGTGCCTTCCACCCTCCAGAGAGCGGGGAGCCTCTCGCAGCAGAACCCTCCTGGCCGGGGGGCTCAGGCATCCCTGAGGAGCCCCAGCCTGGCCTCGCAGGGCTGGGGAATTTCAAGGAGGAACAAATCCCAAGTGCTATTAAAAAAGGACATTTCCTGCAGCGGAGGCCTGCCTGGAGAGGGGAAAGGGCGCTGTGTTGTAACCACGGGGAGGGCCGAGCTCTGACTCAGCCCAGCGCTGCCGGGAGCAGCTCGGGGTGGCCACGGAGCTCTCGGAGCACTCGCCCACTCCTCCTCCTCTGGCATCACCAGCGGCAGCAGGGGACACACAGGGACACGGCTTGGGACAGGCGAGGCTGGAGGTGAGCAGCGCGTCGGGGCACGGGCAATGCCAGCAGAGCTGCTGTGACCGTGGAAGGTGCCAGGGGACTGTCCTGGCCACGCACGTCGTGCCCTGGGCACCCTCCGGACACCCTGAACGTGGCCGTGTGGCAGTGGCTGGTGGGTGCCCAGCGCTGGCAGGACCACGATCCAGCCATTTGTCATTCCGGATCCTTCTGAACCCATGTGGCGCGTTCGCTCCCGCACGAGTGAGACGAGCAGCCTGGGGCTGTGGCTCTGCTGGCTCAGGGGACTCTGGTGGCCCCCGCAGAGGTGCCCCAGCAGCAGTGTGGGTGTGGTGACCGGTGGCGTGCTGGTGGCAATCATCTTTCTTTGGGAAACTGGGAGAAAACCGCGAGTGGAATCGAGGGGGACAGGGCAGGCCCCGCAGTGCTGGGGTTCTGCCCCATGCTGGGGGCATCGAAGGGAGGATCAGGGGGTCTGTCTGCCCTGAGACCCTCTCTCGGGCAGGGCTGGTGAGCTGTGGCAGACGTTTCGCCTCCATCCCGGCGGGATGCAAAGCCCGGTGCATTCCTCCAGACTTTCTCGGCGTTTCTTCCCCTGCCAGCACCTCCTCCGGGGACGCAGCTGAGCTCTCCCAGCCCTGCACCACCGGGGCAGACAAGGCTTTGTGCTGTCTTTTCCCACCAGGGGATGGTGGCAGGGGGAGGACAGGGCCATCCCCAGGCCCAGTGCGGGGCTCCCCGCACACCTGGGGACCTGGAAGTCACTCCCACGAGAGGAGACGTGTCCCACATCCCTGGACTTTGGGCAAACATGACTTTGAGCAAAAAAGGGAGGATTTTGAGTGACTGTTGTAATGTTTGTTGTGTGCACAGAGCTGTTGGCATTGCTGTCCTCAGTCCCATGGGGTGCTGAGCACCCAAAGAGGCCCCCCAGCAGCTGCCCAGGGTGGGACCCAAGAGCTTGTGGCTCCACACTCAGCTCTTCACTGCTCTGCTGACTCCCGCTCTCTGTGTTTTACAGGCTCGGCTGTGGCTGTCCCTGGGGTTTTGGAGCTGCTGAACACACGAGAGGATGGTACAGCCCCCGAAATGACCACCACAGGAGATGGGCAGAGCTGATGTGCCACCACGCTGCCAGCACGGGCACCACCGCGGGCCCTTTCCCGGGCACAGGCAGGGACAGGCCGTGGGCTTTTATTCCCCTGCCCGGTCATGCAAAGGGGGCTGGATCCCAGGGACTGGAGCCCAGGGACCTGATCCCAGAGGATGGATCCCAGGGGCTGGATCCCTGTACATGGATCCCAGGGCGCACTGCAGTGCTGCGCATCGCTCCTGCAGAAAGCACGGCAGCCCCTTCCTGGGGGTGTGCGGGGGGCCAGGCAGAGGCTCTGCGAAGGCAGGAGGGTCCCTGCAGCACCTCCCCCGGGTCTGGGTCCCTGTGGTCGTTGTCACTCTTGGCCAGGGCTCAGGACTGGCCTGGCCATGGCCGGTACAACCCCGTGCTGGCCAAGGCTGCTCCAAACCCTTGCTCCTGAGCAATGAATGCTGCAATCTTGGGGCTCCACAGGGCTCTTTCCCCCACTCTTCCCCCCAAAGAACAGTGGGCAGCGGGGGAGGAGCCCAGCCCAGTGCACGGGGTGGTTCCTGCCCCGGGTCCCAGCTGGGTGCACGTGGCCGGGGGGGCCGGGCCGGATGCTGGGGCTCACGGCAGAGATGCAGCATCTGCTTCTCATCAGGCTGCTGGGGCTGCTGGGGCTGTGATAGATGGTCTGTTTATCAGGTTCAGCCCTGCTCAGGATGTTAGTGTTCGCCTGAGAAAGATATTTTTGGGCTCGGCCTCTCCGTCCATCCTCCCTCGCCTCCTGCTTCCCCCCGGATCTTTGCTCTCCGGGCCAGGTGGGCTGAAGCCGGTCCAGACCCAAGGGTGGAGATCCAGGGTGCTTCTGTCCCACAGCCCCTGGTTCTTGCCCACGGGAAGGGCTGGGCTCAGCTCTGCCAGCCCAGGAATGGATCAGGCCAAGGTTTGAGCCTGGGAAGCCGAGGTGCTGGCCAGCTGCAGGCTCTCCTGGGGACGGGGACAAGGACAAGGCTGGAGAGGGACAGCAGGAGCTTTCACACGCTCCTCATCCCCAGCATGGGGAAGGGGCAGGGAGGGACGTGCTGTGTGGCACCCCCAGCCCCACACCATCCTGTTCACCCCCCACCACCCTCACCCTCTTGCCCAGCTCTGCACGGGCTCTCTGGGGAGATCCATTTGGGATTTAGAGGTAGCCCCACCACTTACCCGTCCCCTGTCCCTATTCCTGTCTGTCCCTGCAGAGTTGGGGCCAGGCTGAGCTACCCAGCCCAGGCCTGTCCTGCCATCACACTGGGGACACAGGCACACAGCTCTGGAGGCAGGGGACATCTCTCTGCCTGCACCCAGACACGGCCTGGCTGTGTCCCAGCCATGGCCACGCAGCGAGGGGCACCACGGACACGTCCATGTCTCCCAGCCCAAGGTGCAGTGCTGCATCTCTGGTCAATTGGGAGTCTGAGATGAAGCACTGTAGCTCGGGAAGGGAGGAGCTGCGCACCCTGGGGACCCCCACCCGCTGGGACAAGTGACACAAGGAGAGCTCAGTCCCGGCTGCAGGAAAAGGGCTCATCCTAAAGCAGACAGCAGGGAGGGATAGTGGGGTGGGGAGGTTTTTCCTTGCAGAAGAGGAACACCTGTGTTTCCTCAGGACCCCCAGCCCAGCACTGGGCACCAGTGGGAGGGGTCCCACAGAGACGGGAGGGGTAGGGGCACAGCAGGGACACAGTGGTGGCTTCTCCCCGTCAGCCACACACGGAGCCTGGACAGCGGTGAGGATGCGCCGGGCTGGCACTGAGCCTGGGTTGCCGTGTCCTCAGGGTCCAGTTTTCCCAGGAATCCCTTAGGCGCTACGTTGGGGATTCCTGGAAATACTGTTCTTGGGGCCACGGCTCGGCGGCCCATCCCGTGGGAGCCACGGCCTGCGGAAGAGCCGGGAACGGAGGTACAGGGCCACGGGGAGGGGTGGGAGTGGGAGCCCCTGGAGATCCCACACCGGGGGTGATGGATGTCCCTGTGGGTCACCGCTCACTGCCGGGGGATGTGGCTGGGGGGCAGGTAGCCTCACACACCCCTCCCGCCCTGCCCGGGCCACCCAGGGTCAATAAAGGTCTCCACTCCCAAGTGACTCTGTCCCGGCCGGTCCTTTGGGGCTGGGAGCAGGGTGGGAGCCAAGGGGGTGGTGCCCCCACCATGTCCCCCCATTCCCAGCCCTGCTGAGCTCCTGCAAAAGGAACACTGATGTGCGATCATGTGGGGTGGTGACAGTGTCCCAGGCAGCAGCCGCCTTGGGATGGGATGGGCTGGGGTCTCTCCCTGCAGCCCCCCGGGCACCCTGCATTGATCCCTGCCAGCACCCAGCCCCACTGCCTGCACCCAGCCCTGCCTGCACCCAGCCCCACTGCCTGCACCCAGCCCCACTGCCTGCACCCAGCCCCACTGCCTGCACCCAGCCCTGCCTGCACCAGGGTGGGTGTGGGCAGGCACCGGATGGAGACAGAAGAATCCCAGAACCATTTAGATTGGAAAAGGTCTCCCAGCCCATCGAGTCCAAGCTGTGCCCACCTCGTCCCCCGCCCAGAGCACCTCCAGCCCTTCCTTGGACACTTCCTGGGATGGGCACTCCAAACCTCCCTGGGCAGCCCCTTCCAAGGCCTGAGCACCCTTTCCAGGAAGAAATTCCTTCCAAGTGCAGCCTGAGCCTCCCCTGGCACAGAAGGCAGGTACGGGCAGCAGGCAGGTGCAGGTACAGGTACAGGCAGGTGCAGGCAGCAGGCCGGGCATGCCAGCAGGTGGCACTGCTGCCTCGATGGGAGCAGGCAGGGCCAGCCCTGCCCTGCCCTGC
>VWPU01001986.1:0-16480 GCA_013398955.1 Callaeas wilsoni | reverse complement strand
CTCCGCCCGCTCCCCTCAGCCCGTTCCCCTCAGCCCAGCCCGCCCCGCCCCGTTCTACCTCCCCTGACAGGAAGCGGCAGGAGCCGCACGCTGGAAAGGAGCTTTTATTGAGAGAAATTAAAAGTCGCGTTACATGATGGAGCGCGGTGGGCACGGCCCCGCTCCCGGCGCAGGTCGGTAACCGCAGGGGGAGGTACACAGTGGTCCCTGCGCGGGGGTCGGTCAAACCCACAACTACAGCCCGAAAGCGAACCCAGCAATCACGGCACAACAGCAAGTCTCAGCAGGGCATAGCTCTGTTCCTGCTACAGCTCGCTCTCACCGCTGCATTGCTTTTAATTTCACTCGGATATCGCCTTTTCCTCAAGGACTGGCTGCCCAGAGCATCCAGCCGCCCCTCTGGTACCCCAGCAGCAGCTGCACGAGTTAGGGCAGAGAGCTGATCCGGACAAGCGTATTTACTACACTCACGGCTTCTCATCTGCACTGTGAATAAACACGGGAGAACCCTGCCAGCACCTGGCATGAGATCTTTGGGAAACATGCAGGATGGAGAGCGGTGGCGTAGCAGAAACCTCGCAGGGATGGGACCGGTGCTCCCAGCCTGCAGCAGAGAGACCGCTGTACTTAGGGATGCTCAGATTTTAACTGACAGCACAAGCCCATCCTACAAGTGACCACAGCGATTAGCCATCGACTGTGCCCTCGACATGCAAGTTAGGAAGCAGCCCTGGGCAGCCGTATCCCAGCACTGACCAGCTGAGCTCCCTGGGCACAGGCAGACGACACGGGCAGTGGAACAGCACACATCAGGTCTAGCTGGCATTTTCACTACTGCTGCTGAAGAGCCTTCTAAAAGTAAAGCAGACTGCAACAAAACAAAACACTGAAAGATTCACAAGGCGATACCATAATCTTTTACATTTTAAGGTAAAGTTAAATTTCATACAAATAAACTTCCAAAAATATTTTGCAAACTCTGGCATATGGCTATGATACAGTATGTACAAATAAAATATCAGAATGGTTACATTTTATTGCTTTTTTTCTTTATTTGGTTAAGGAATTATACAGTAGTGTATAAAAGGGTATGGGAAGTGGCAAGAAGCAAGTGTTGGCTTCTTGTCCTCTCTAAAGCCAAGGTTGGTTGCTTTTGTTTTGTTTTTAAATACGGCGTTTTCAAATGTCACATCAAAAGCATTTTGGTACTGGGTGGCATCAACGTTACCCAAACAGGATAGAAGAGCAACAGTGAAAGAAGCCTAGGAAATGGGTAACAAGGCTCCATTTTGTACATTCTTTTGCTGATTCATACTTCCAAAATACAACTGATAAAACATCCAGTCTAAAGTTATATAAAAGTCAACAATTATGAACTGACTTCCCCATAAACTGTTTCAGCGAGGTGGGCAACTTCAACTCACTAATCATGCAAAAAACTCTTAACAAGATCAGTGATATTTGTGAGCAAAATCACCCAACTTGGCCCTGATCTAGCCTGCAAGAGAGGATCTCCTCTGCAAAAGTCATTCTTCTGTGCTCCAGAAGGTAATAAATACACTCTGTGCTTAGAGCCACTACTATAAACAGATCTTTAAGCTCCTCTGTAGTAAGGAAACCTCACTTACAAACCATGTGTCAGTACAGAATGATGACGCCATTGCACATGCCTACACAGCTTTTTACATCCTTCTGTTGGCAAGAAGATAAAAAATAAAGGTACCAAGAAGGGATCACGGTCACGACAGCCAGGAAAGAGCTCTCGAGTCTTCTCTGGGCCTTCCCACCCGCTCACACTCCCGGAGTGTATCACAGCACTGCTGAGGCATGGACTGCTCAGGTGCTGCTCAGCAGGCTGCACTGTAGGCTTCTACCTCTAAAGCATCTATTAAAGCTATTCAATATGTTCATTTAAAAAAAATAAATAGACAAGCTCATCTCACAAAATATAATCTGAATGCAACACAGCAAAGCCTAAAGAACGCTGAAGTGAAAACCCAAGCACTTGGCAAGTTAATTGCTCCTGTAGGCTCATGATATAAAAACACTTTCAACTCTTCCCTTAAAAAATACATCCTGCTATAGATGGGCATGACTTTTCTCTGACTGAGGCCAAATTTATTCATGGATATACTTAGTCAAAATCAGAAATTTAGCTGAAGCTTTTAACTCCCCATTCCAGGCTCAGTCTTTCATTATAAACAGCTTACTACCAACAAAGCCCCTGACACAACTTCTCCTTAAATATGCATAATTTACTCTATCTCAAATATTTACAAGCAGAAGCAGCCCATCTTCACAAGACAGATTTTCCTTCTGCTCTACATAAAGTGCAGCTCTCTAATTTAAGGCAAATTTCAGTGAAATATAAAACCATAGTTTTATTTTAGTATGTACACATTTTAAGTTATAACCAATAACTCCCTTGAAAAGGAAATAACGAGAGGAAAATGTTTCCAAGTTTGGGAATTTTCTGGATTTCAACAAAGTCCCAATATTATGTCCTATTGACATATAAATTTGTAAATTTCTTTTCAATAAATGCAACTGAAAAAAAGAGGTGGCAATGTGTACAGTAATTTAACTCCAAAGATCAGTAAAACACTGGGAAAGTGCAGCTGTCGTTTTTCATGTCCCATAGCTTCCTTTAGCTACAGTAACATCCACCAATATCACATTTCTAAACATATACCCTACACACCTAATGCTAATCTCAGTTCTTTTAGCGTGTATTTCTCATCTCCGTCTGTGTCGAACTCCTTAAAGCTCTGTGATTCTTGGGCTGTAGAGCCAAGCAGCTTTTGAAGATCTTTGTATGAGAGTTTTCCATCAGCATCCTCAGGTGCTTTTTCAAACAGTTTCTGAAGATCTGCAAAGAGAACAAGGATTGAGAAACAGCTCCTTCAGGTACTCAGGAATATCCTATAAGCTGCCTTCCCAGTTTTACAGAACTGTCTCTCAGTACCCAGTAATTACATACAGCATCCCTGAGTGAGGAGTTTGCCTCCTATGTTGTCACAAGCTGCTGGTAACAGTTACGAGAAAAAGGCATGAACATTTCTGGATTAAATTACACTAAATCTGAAGAAAGTAATCCCTATTTCTGGCCACAACTAACAGCCCATTTTACAACCACTAACTGCATACAGATGCAGTTATCCCCCACAAAAGCAAGCTCTGAATGACTGTTGCTATACCAACAGGACAGATGATATAAAGGGAAAAGTGTCTATTCACTTCCTGATGGAAAGAGTTGCCCTTTCAGGAGCTGAAGAGACTGAACAGCAAGATCCAGGAACCATTCATCTGACCAGGCAGTGTTCTCTCGGGAAAAAAAAAATACAGAACAGAAAAAAGCCCCAGAACATACACACCCATAGCTACTCCTTTTTCCTTCAGCATGTTAATTCTCCCACTCTCTGGGGCACTCAACGTAATACTCTGGTACTCAAAACAATTATAATTCACTAATAATGCACACTCCTGCTTAAATCTCAGTTTCTTTTCTTTTACATGCTATTCTTTCCTTTCAGTTTTTCTTAATTGCCTTTTTTTTTTCAAGCCCATAGTCCACAAGCTTTTAAAATTGACCTCACATCTCCCAGAATGTTTATGCTTATCCTGTCCTAAACATTTACACGAAATACTCAGAAGAAAAGGTCAGCCTAAAAAGGACATACCTTCAATGCTGGAAATTCCTGGTAAGGACAGATGGCTCAGCTGCCCGTTCCTCTCTGTGTTGTCACCAGCTGACCTTGAAGCCACCCTTGAAAGGTCTGTGGGCTTTGCTGTAGTACTCTGACTACTTTCAACTGTTACAAAAAAATTTCTATTAGTCTTACTAATTCCACAGAAATACAGCTAGCAAAACCAAATAAAAATCCAATAAAACTGATTTTTTAATTTTTTTTTTAATCACAGTAGCTGTATGGGATAAGAATGCTGCAGTATTTCAGAATGTAGCAGTGTTGTCTCTTTTTACTTTAATTGAAAGAACAGTTTTTGGACAGTCACACAGCTTTAATCTTCCATTCTGTACTAGGAGCTGTGTATTTATAAACTCCCATACAAAGAATGACTTGGGAATGTTTTCTGCTCTCCACTCTGAGGGTGCTGAAGAAGCTCCATTAAACAAATTACATCTGCCCACCTGGGTCGCTTTCACCTTATCAATATCTGTATTTCCCAACAGCAAGGTCTAAATTTCCAAGCTCCTGCTTGGAATGAACAAGCAGCACAGTTCTATTGTAATGAAGTATTTAAAAATCTGATGTTCAGCAGAAGTGCAGAACTGAAGTCAGCAGAGGCAGAGACCTTTCCTCTCTGTTACCCTTACTTTTTGAAAAAGCAAAACCAAAAGATGTTACTGGGTATAAAGTTCTACAGTTAATCACTGCCTGCCTTCAAACACCAGCTACTGATCCATGTGAATCCTGCCACACACATTTTAAGTCACCTTCAAACTTTTGCAGTCATGCAGAGTTTTCTGTTTTAGAAACACCAGTTTCCTGGCGCTTTAATTAAAAAACTTTCATCAAAATCTTAAGGAAGAGTCTAAATTATCCACCTTGGTTAGTTATTCTTTGAATTACACAGGAAACCTCCAGGTTTATGGATTACTGTTACAATACATTCTTACCATTCTTTGATGCCTCAGTGAGTCTGTCATTTTCTGGCTTGCTTGTGAGAGCATTGATCAGCTGAAGAGTCTCTTTTAGTTTTGATACCTGAGAATCTCTAGTTCCTGTTTCCTGCATATGTACAGAAAAAAAAATAATCTTTAAATGCACCTCTTCAGAAGATGTAGAAGATCAGAAAAAGTAGTAACTTAAAATATGTAAGCACTTTTGACTGACTTAGAGGTATTGAGGCTGATCAAGTTTAAAATTATAAACAAGATTTAAAAATAAAAAATTAATTAAAAAATCTGTGGGAAGATATAACCAATAAATTCACATGGTCTGTAGGAAAACAACAGAATCAGTACCTCAACCTGAAAAATAGGCAATTATTTTGCACACACCCATTTCAAAAGAATCTGATGTTTACTTTCTGTATTTCCTACAGAAAAGAGCAAGACGCTGAAAAACTGTAATATAAAACAGTCAAGCACACTTGGAGTGAACACTTACACATTAATTAAACTGCTTAATCATTTCAAAGGCTTCTCTGCAGTAGTGACTACCTTCGAGCAGGAGCCAGTGCATCTCTGTTAAAGTAAAACCCCCACATTTTTAAAATCTGCAGCTCCCTTACTCTTTTCATTGGTACATTCCAGATGATAGGTTGAGTTCACATCAATACAAGGCCAGAACTGACAGTGCAGCCTGTTCACTCAGCAGATGGAAACTAAACTCAGCAGCATTCCCTCCTAACCCCAGCCCACAATTTGGCCCTTGGGTTAAACTCCCTCCCAGCCAGTGCTAGACCATTAATGAGAGGGGCTTTCAGCAAGTCCTTGATTCCACTAGTGCCTCTTTGCAGACCTCTGCTCAATTAAGGTCCATTTAAAACATCTTTAGAAAGACAATTACATGCTCTACTAATCCAATCTAAGTAATTTCCTTACTTTACCTTCAGTTCTTTATTTGACTGAGTTTCACTATCTAGTTGATCTTTGTTTTCCACGTTTAGAGAGGTAGTTGCATCATTCCCCTACAGAAAAAACAGAGCAGAGTTTATTCATGTGCTTTTTATTTTCTACAATCGAGTTTCTTTCCTTCAAATTTGGCAGACATGAAGCAGAGACAAACCAGGGAAGACACACTGTAGAATAAAAATGAAGTCATAAAAATGGGTTATATAATTTACCACAGCAACGTCAGCATGTTCGTTCATTGTTAAACATACAGAACACGTTCTCATAGACTGGCTCCAGTGTGGCAAATAGAAAACACTAGAAGAATTTATGAACTTATTTAGGAGTTTTTTTTGTTATTGGGTTTTTTTAGAGTTTAACCACTGTTGAATAAATGTAGAGTCCCACTTAGCTCCTCAGTGGGTCTTAACAGATCTACGCCAGAGTGATTCCTAAAACATAGCTCAGTTTGTAAATCCTGCCTCATAAAGCAACCACCCAACTCTTAAATGTCACAGTGTTTTGAACACTTTCCTGTAGATACTGCAGGAAAGAAATGAAATACTGCTTCTGAGACACTCTTAATGCTGGTTATCTGTTCAGGAACAAATTCTAGCCTTTTATAATGAACTCTTAAGTATCTCAAGTTTCACTTTGACATTTTCTTTAGTTAGGTCTGAAAAGCTGTATATGCAATGTAAGGGAAGTAGCAGCCTGAGTAGACACCCTGAGCCATCAAATACTTGCCATGGTGGTAGACGAGTTCTCTCTTTTGTCCAGATTTTTCACAAGGGGAGAGTTTTCCAACAGCGTAACTTTCTGGCTGAGGTTGCCAATGGCTGAATCCACATTTAGAAGCTTGATGTCATTCAACTTTTGGTACACCACTACAGTATTATTTAGCTGTTCCAAAGCTGCATGCAGTGCCTGGCTTTCCTGAAATATAAACAGAGCACGTGTCAGTTTACCCAACCTCTGCAGCAACTCCTGCTATTAACAACATGACTGACCCAGTTTAACTGGGCAGACTTCAGGCTGACTCTCCACTGAAAACATTCAACTGGAGGCTTCCAGAAAGTTATTCCAGCTTTCTAAAAGTTTGAAACTGAGATTCTTCCCCAGGGCTAACCCCTTTGTTGCTAATATAATCACTTCAGCTGTGCAGTGAACACAGAAAGCCTATTCATCTCATTTTCCAGGTCAAACTTTGTAAACACAATGATTTTTCCCCAAGAAAGCATGTACTGGGCATATTTATATACAGGATTCATTTTTGAGGAAGATATTGACTGTATTAAATGTAAGTAAGTGCAGTCATTCTGTTCCAACCTATTCAGCTAAACACCTACACATTAACCTTTCTTTGTTGCTGAATTACTGCTTTCCACACCTCATTACAGTGAGGGTGACTCAGTACGTGCCACTCCCAAGTTTGCTCAGATTAGCAAGTACCTGCCATAAAATCCACTCCATTAAAAGCCTTTAACTTATTTTCATTTACTTTAGCAAAGCACACCTGTAATTTATCAGCTATTGGTTTCACTCTTTTTACTTCTCACCCAGTCAGAACACAAGAAAACCCCACTCTCAGACCAGGGCACTTTCCTGTTTGCAAATACACAGGAACAAGCTACAGCAAAATTACCTTATGATTTGCTTTAAAGCATGCTATCTGCATAGTCTTGATAAAAAACATACTTTTTGCACACTACAGTACTGCAAAATACATGTCTAAGTTACATATCCATGACACTTGCACCAAAATTCCTTATGCAAGGGAAAAAAATACCTTTTTGCAGTATTCTGTCTGATTTCCCTCAGTCCTTGGCACAACAGTGGAGGGAAGTGAAGGCAGCTGTTTTAATTCCTTCTAAGGAAAGAAGTAGATAATTGTTTTAGAAAATCCCTGTAAATAAGTGTTTAATAACTGGCAGACTGTAGCTAAGGATGTTTTGCTACAATTACAGTCACTCAGGTCTGCTGTGCATGCAGTATTTTAACCAGGCTAATAGTTTTCTCTTCCAAACACATAAGGTCTGAGTTTATACTCATTAAACCCTCCTAATTAACTACTTTACATTTAATGAAGTGTTATGATACACATTTCACTGCTACCATACACACTGCCATATCTGCAATGTTTTCAGAGCACCCACTGACTGAATCAAGCTTTATTATGTGTTTAACTTAGATTTTATCTGCAAGAATTCTTGTATTGCAGTTTAGCTGAAAAACTGTAATCATTGACTCAGTTCGTTAAGCCCAAGTGAGAGGTCAGGATAAATACAGTGAGTAGTTTCTGGTAAAGACAGTCAGTAATTTCATCCTTATATGGATTCTTAATTCAACCAATAAAACATCTCAATTTTCTGACACTCCCAAACCTACAACAGCGCAGACAGTCACCATAAGCATCACACAGAAGCATCTCCCAAGCCCCGTGTCTGTGGAATAGGAAGCAAAAATATGCAGGATAAGAAGTGTAGAAAGGAACAATTCTGGTTCCAGAGAAATACGTACTTGGTACCATACAGGAGATGTCACACAGGGATTAGAAGATTAACTCACTTAATGTACCAACCTACGGAAACTTCAGAAGTATTTCAAAGGCAAAAGGCAGAACTCCAAGCATTTCTTTAACTTGTTTCATATTAGACAGTGTTAAAGCAGTGCATTTTTCTTACCACATCATTCTGGAGTATTTCTATGGATTTCTTGTATTCCTCAATAGCTGTCTGTATATTTTCAACATCATGAGCCACACTCGTAAGGGTGCTACCTATGTTGGCTACAGTCTGCAATAAAAAAGATAACAGAAATCAGCCTTCCTCAAACTGCACTGTCCCAAAGTACCAATCAGCTAAACACAATGTTTTGTTAGTGAAACTGCAGGCAGACTGCCACAAAAATATGCACATGAGTTTGAAGAATTTGGAACTTTCTTTGCACTCAAAACTGCAAATTATACCCAAAGCAACCTCTGCCCTGGACGACCTCAGGACACCTTTAGCACCCTTCACCAGTATGAACAAAAGCCACTGCCCAAGAGGAACTCCCTCAGTAATCCCTCAGGACTCTAACACCAGCACGCATCCTTATTTCCAGGAATGATACCTACAAGGAAAAAGCCTCAAGAAAACCAAATCCCACATAAGAAATGCAGCCTTGTCATAGGATCACTTAGGTTGGCAAGGACCTCTAAGACTGAGTCCAGCTGTTAGCTCAGCACTGCCACATCCCACCATTAATCCATGTGCCCAAGCTCCTATCCACGTCCTTTAAATACCTCTAGGGATGGCAACTCCAGCACCTCCCTGTGCAGCCTGCTCCACTGGTGATGCAATTTTTCCTATTATCCAATCTAAACCTCCACTGGCACAGCTTTAGGTTATTTCCTCTTGTCCTGTCACTTGAGAGAACAGCCTGACCTCTGACAGCTTTAGGTTACTCCTTTCAGGGAATTGTAGAGAGTGATAACGTCCCCCCTGAGCCTCCTTTTCTCCAGGCTAAACACCCCCAGCTGCTCCTCATCAGATTTGTGCTCCAGACCCTTCCCCAGCTCCAGTGCCTTTCTCTGGACACTCTCCAGCACCTCAATGTCCTTCCTGAATCGAGGGGCCCCAAACAGGACACAGGATTCGAGGTGTGGCCTCACCAGTGCCCAGTACAGGGGGCCAGTCCCTGCCCTGGTCCTGCTGGCCACACCACTCCTGATAACAACATGCCTTAAGACCTGCTTCTGACAGGACACAGTGAAAATCCAGCCTGCTTGTAGCAGCAAATAAGGAGCTTAGGAAACAGCTTTGTACTCCTCCCAGAAAAAGAAATCCTGGCAGCCCCATCAGCCAAGCCACACTCACTGCTTTGCATATTACTAGCTTGTTAATTACACATTAATTTTGTAAGGATAGGAAATGAGATGTGGAAAGCCATAATGCCACAAAGACTGGACTAACATTAGGCGTTAGCCCAACATAAATGTTTATTGCTAAATAAACAGAACTGCCATGGAAGAGCCAGGCAAGTTTCAACAAGCCATTCTTTTAACCAAAATAAACAGGACAGTCCTTCGGTAAAGAATGCTCAGTAAGGCACATAGTAAGACACCGTATTAACTGAAAGCAATACATTTCCTTTCCCAGTTAAAAAAGCTGAACAAACCACCTATTTGCATGCAGTTATAAAACTGCAGACAGAGTTTTTCCAAGTGTCTCACATGATATTAAGATTAGCAACTTGAAGGAAAGTAACCAGAAAGATCAGCTCCAAGGTACACATGGGACAGCATAATACAAACACATCTCCAAAAGGGATAAACAAGGCCTTTAAATTTTCTACCTACCACATGTTATCATAGGACCATACGATTTATGAAGTCACATTTTAAAGATGAGAGAAGCAAATATTCCTTGCAACTGAGGTAGCTCCTGCTGTCACTGCTGTCCCCAAGAGCCCAGCTGCAGCTTAATACACAAAACACATTTAGTGATAGCCACATTTACAGTACTTACCTTCTGAAGTTTCTCTACTGTGAGGGGAAGAGAAATCAGGTCAGCAGCAGATTTTATATTGTTTTTGAGATGATTTACTGTTGAGGTCAATAGTGATATCTAAAACCAAAAAGGAGTGCTTAGAATTAGGCAACATAATCCCGATTCTGACCTTCCCCAATCCTGATGGCTTAATGTGCAATGTTAAAACATAAGGCAATACAAAATTATACATGTACACACAAAAATCACCCCTGTCTCCAGGTTAGAAGTCTTGCCCAGGCTACATTAAAAATATTCTGCCTCTTGCAAAAGAGCAAGTTTTTTTATTTAGCTATTTTTTTAAACAGAACTAAATCCACAGAAGACCCTTCTTTTCAGTAAGGTACCCTCTCCCAGTTTTATATTCATCCTCTTATAGAGAGGCTGTTATTCGAGAAAGACTTAAAAAATTGTGCAAGAAGTCCTCATGTGGAGGAAACCATCACCCACTTTTGTATTTAGCAATGAAACCTGCCTGGCAAAACCCAGCAAAGCCATGCAACCTCTCCAGCTGAGTGACGGGCAAAGAAGTTGTGCCTATTGCCCTAATCCTCTGCTGCACAACTGGAACACAGACTAAAATTCACTTTCTTCTGGTTAAAAAACAAAGTTGTTTCGCAAGTTGAGGAAATGGGAAATATCCTAATTTTACATTAGGTCAATGTTGATCAGCTGGCATGCAGACTCTCTAGCTCCACAGCTGTGAACACTGGCTGAGATTATTCCCAGCAGCATATCCCAACAATTCATGGATTAAAAAAATACAGCAAGAAAATTCTGATCCCCAGATCTGGCTCAGACTGTAACCAGACCCTGAAGTAACCTGAGGGCCTGCAAGAACCACGTGCAAGTATCTTCAACAGCCAGGTGCAGATAAGAGCATTTTAAAAGTCTCATGAAGAGCCTGAATAACCGTGGCTAAAACAGTGAGATGCTAAAGAAAGCACATCAAATTTTCAGATGTGCCCCAGTAAGCACTTAACCACCACATGGGACTGAAGAAAAACCAATCTAAGCAGGCACCTCAGTACTCTAAGAAATTAAACCAGAGAACCTGTGTCAAGAAGCGCTCCCCCCACACACCTCTTGATACCATTCACTGTGAGCAGCTCTGAACTTTGACCCTCCAGGGCAGAAGTTTCAGTAAGAGCCTTCCTGGATGCTTCATCTGAAGTGTGAGTTAACAGAGCAGCTGAGCAAAGAGCTCTCTGGTGAGTGGCTTAGTTCTAGCCCCATCAACAGTGCCAAGATTCCCACCAGCTCAGAGGCTGAGTGTGTGTTAGCAGGTTTTATATCCACAGGATACCAGGCCTTCATTTGTAGCAACAGGAGCTTGCTCTGAGTCAGGTAACTCTTTTCCACACTTACAAAACGCTCTCAGAAATTTGAAATGTCAAATCTCTCATCATAAACATCACAAGTACTTGGCAGGAAAATTAAGAACTGCACAGTTCTCGAGTTCTTTTAAATTCTGCCTGAACTCCCTCCACCAGTTATGCAATTTCTCCTCTTGTGATCAGTCTCCAGCCCAGCTGGATGCTCAAGCTGGGGTTTTTTTTGCTTGTTTATCATGAGGTTTATACACTATTTTAACTTTAAAAATAAAAGCTACGTATATGGTCACAGAAGTCCTTAGATAAAATTAATTTCCATTTAAAAATTAAATGGGATATTTTATTATTTTTCAAAACCAAGGACTGATCCCCTCTCACCTGTTTATTGATCTCTGTGATATTTATCCAAATTTTACTCAGCCCCAGTTCTCCAGTCTCAATTTGTTCTAGCTGCTTTTGGTTCTGCACCAAATCTTCGTTCAGTTTAGGAATTTCTTGGAATGATGTCTTTTGATTAGATTCCACTAAAAGAATGAAAAAATAATTAAATATATTTAAAAACCAAACCAAAAGTCCAGGGAAACAACGCTGAAAGGCATAAAACAAATTACAAATAGCAACATCTACAACAGTGAAAGAAGGCAATAACAGTTTCTACATACAGGTTTATTGCCAGTTCTGGATTCACTGTTTGCTCAGAATGACAGCTCTTTTTTTGTTTTAAGAGTACCGATATCTGCAGAGAGAACCCAGAGAGACTGTACTAAATTTAACACTTTGCATAGTCCTGTCATTCTGGCAAGCCTCAGTAGGTCTTTATTTAGTGCAGTCATTTTGCATTACCTCCACAGGGGAACATGAAATAGTAATGGGCCTGTGAGTAAGAACTGCCAACAGTCCCAGGGCAAAGGAGGCAGCTGAAATGAACCTCGGTGCCCTTTTCAAGCCTGCAGAGGGGCTGCTGCTGCTGAAGTGAATTCCAAGGAGATTAATGTAATTAGTTGCTCTGTATGACAGAAAGACAACTGAAAAAATAATGTATAAGCTTATACACTAATGCCTGTTGGTAAACAAATCAGTAAACAAGGTCCTTGGAAATAAAGTCAGTTATTACTGCAATTAATACTACAGGAAGGGGGAAACATGCAGCTCAAAGCAATTCCAGTGAGCCTCAGAAATGCAGCTCTTCCAGATCTGCAGTGACTAAGCTGTTTAGCTGTGCTGTTAGGCAATCCTAAATCCCTAGGTTTGAGAAACAAATAAGCAAAGGTTTTGAGATGAAGATGACAGCTCTCCAAAATCTGCACGTCCACCCTGCAAGGCAGCACTGGAAAGCTCCACAACAAACAGCCATCATTCAGACCAGACTGCCAAGAGCAGTGGGACTGTGTGATGTGCAGCTGGCAGATCCCAGAACAAATTTCCATGTGTGACCCATCCAGTCAAAAGGAGAAGCCTGTGGAGTGGATGCCCAAACACACAAAACTGGAGAGTTGTACATCCTCAAAAACCTCACTTCTCTTGAAGCAAGTTCTGAAAGTACTTTCCAGGTGCAAAGAAATCTGCACTGTATCACCCAAGGTCCAAACAACACTTTTGGGTAAGACCTTCAAAGGTGTATTTTAGCAGACTGAGAGCTAATCATGCATTTGACACAAGCAGCTCACACTGAATCTCATGTTTTCAAAGGCTCTTGTAGACAAATTGTTTTCTGTTTTGCCACTCTCACTGCCTACAGTGAGTCTCCACTTGAAGAGTTTTTTGCAGCACTAGGAAGGTTAAACGCCACATGTGTTCTTAGCATCATTACCAACAGCTGAAGGGAAAACACTACATGACTTCCTCCTATTCCCAACATACTTGATGCAAAGATGTCTTGTTTATAAAAAGTGCTCATCCCATGCTCACTTTGTGCAAAGGATGGCAGAACATAACCAATACTGCCGCAAGCATCTGCTCTTATGGGGAAAAAAGTCTGGATGAAGATTCAGAGAAAGGTTCCTTTTCCAAACTTGCTGTACGACAGATGGGTCACCTGCCTTTGCTTCTCTGTTCACCCACACATTTCCCCAAGGCAAAATGTTACCTTTTGGAACCAGGTTGTTCTTGCTGCCTGCTTTTTTTGTTGTTATATTTAAATGCTGTGCCTCATTATGAGGCTGCCATCCAACTCCTAGGCATGGTATTATGGTGGCAAGGAAATCTGACACGTTTATCACCAGACAAAGCATTAAATGCACAGCTTTTCTATCAGAGCTATTAAGAAGAAAACAAGCCCATCTGTAATTGCCAGGCAGAGAGAAAGCGCTCAGGGAGAACAGCTGCTTTAACAAAGAGGTCTGTGTTGAACAGGAATGATGAAACTTAACTACACCAAAGCCAATAAATGCTGTCCTCGTGCAAAACTTTTACCACCAGCACACTCTTAAAGGCGAGCAGTCCATGAAGAGCAGCAGCTGTTGACCCAGAACACAGAAACAGCCACTGCAGAGCTGCTGGGAACACCCACAGCCACAAAGCAGCACCTGGAACTGAAGGTATCCTCCGGAACTGGTGGACAGCAACTATAGCTAACTTTCAGAGCTCAGTATCAGTTAATATAAAAGCACATTTATCAGCAATTCTCTCATGCCCAGCCAGCCTGTTCCACCTTGGCAGACAACTCCCCACCTCACACACCTGAACAGGAACACCTGCAAGGAATTTCTATATGCACTTCCTCAACGCCTCTTTTACCACAAGCGAAACACCACCTTTGCTTACCTTTTTCAATCTACAAAAGATTTTAAACACTACTAATATAAGGCACCAACACACACCTTGTGCCCAGAGGTGAGGTACAGAGAACCAAGAGCATACCTTACACACACTTATCACCATTTGTTACACCTCTGCTCTACAGATGTCATTACCTTGGCATGGGAAGCTTGACAGGGACAGAGGAAATCTGAACTCTACAAGCAAAACACTTCATCTTAACTCTACACTTTAAAGTATTAAATATATTAATTCTACAGCACATGTAACCTGACATAAAAGTTGAACAAGAACAGGTCAATTCAAGCAAGATAAATATACACAGGATATAGAGAGAAAATATAGTACTGAAACAACATTAAAATTGCAGTAACTCCATAGCAAGCATCAGAGGTTTTTAAAAGATTTCAAGACACAAACATAACTTTCCTTAACAATTTTTTTTTCTTTCAGAATTCCCTACACTGCTTTGAACAGGGCTGATCGGAACTTTTTTAACAGGGTTTTTCTTTGGAAGACAGCACTCTAAAGACCAAAGTCAGGAATTTTAGAAATCTATATACAAACAACTACAGGCCCACCCAGTCCAGTGTCCCTGCTCCTCAGAAGATACAGAGCAGGCAAGAATATGTAACATTCACCTTGGATTCACCAAGCGTGTGTGCTCCTGGCTCAGAGCACTCCTCAATTCACAGGTAATTTGTCTACTCAGTAGTTTCAGACTTTGGGCAGGCAAGCAACTAAAGCTCTTCATACCACCCAAAGAAAATGTGAAATACTAGTTAAATTCATACTTACTAGTTCGAAACTTCTCCTTTATTGCATCCAAATCCTCCTTGAGAGCCACCTGCATCCAGACTAAGCCAACACATGCGACCACACAAGCAGCAAGAATGACAAACGCACATAAAGGGTAACAGAACCTGCAGCATCGCAGGTAGTCTCCCCTGCAGAAAACAAAGTAACAGCTTGTGAATATACAGCAGTGCCTAGCAAAGTTTTATTTTAAATGCTGTTCTAGAAAAGTAAGGGACGGAGTTGTAATAGCACACATTTCAGCTGACAAGGGCTAACAAGGAGCGTTTTCAGGAATAAATAAGGCTACAAAGTCAGGTCAGGACTGTTACTCTCTATTCAGTTTATCCTCAGTAGACACATCTAGCACATTTAAAAGCAGCTGTCAGGTTTCCTTTACTAAAATATCCTGCTCTGCTAACATAAACTTCTACCAGGCACATCTGCTTGATAGCTTGAAAAACACGCTTCAAGACAGGGTATTACCATAATGTTACGACAAGTACTTCTAGAGCATTCTAAATTGTGAAAGCCCAAGTTTCCCCGAGACATGCCTACTTTCAGGTATGCACAGAGGCCCATTATTAATGCTGTTACTTAACTGAAAAGCTTATTTACTGGCAAAGGCACAGCCTGTCCCCGAGAAAACCAGCACTGCGCCAGCTCGCAGGACTGTGCCACGCTGAGCGCACACACACACACACGGGTAACTGCGCTCAGCATCTCCAGGAGCTGCCCTCGAGTTTAGTCCACGAGGACTTGTGCTGCAGTGAGCAGCAGAAAAATAAACAAAACGGAAGAAAAAAAAAACGAAAAAAGCCTGAGGATGGTCCAGTGGGAGCTGTCCCTGGCCATTGCTGGGGCTTGGAACGAGATGATCTTTAAGGTCCCTTCCAACCCAAGCCATTCTGTGACTCAGTGATACTTCTATCCCCAGACAGGCGACCTGCGGGGTCGGACACGCTCAGTGCAGCTCCGGGTGTCCCCTGGCAGTCCCCAGCCTCACACACCCCCCATTATCCCCAGCTACGACCCCGACCCGCCGAAGGCAGCGCAGCCCCGCCGCGGAGCCGGGGCAGGACCTGTCCGAGCGGGGCCCCCGCGCAGCGCCCGGGACTCACTTTCCGCAGCGGCCCCGCGCCCCTGAGAACTCGTCCTCGTCAGAGCTGGACTCGGAGTCGGACGCGGGCGGCTCGGTGCGCAGCAGCCGGTGGCCCGAGCCCTTCTTGGCGGGCTTCTTCCTGCGGCCGTCGGCGGCCAGGCCGATGAGGGCGTTCAGCTCCTTCCGCTTCTTCATCCTCTTGTGGGACGGCGGCGCGGCCGGCGGCTGGCTCCCGCCTGCCTCCTCCTCCTCCTCCTCCTTCCCCTCGGCCGCCGCCGCCGCCAGCGCGCCTCGGCTCGCCAGCCTGCGGCCCGGCGGCGGCTACAGGCGCTCCGCGGGGCCGCGGCTGTTGCTCCCCCGCCGGCCCCGCGGCGGCTCGTCC
>VWPU01001979.1:0-36411 GCA_013398955.1 Callaeas wilsoni | reverse complement strand
GAGGGACACCACTTATCACTTATGGCAGTTGAGACTCTGAGGCATTGACCACCACCCTCTGGATGTGACATGTAACCTCAGGAACTTCTAAGCTGTGCTTCAAATCTTGTTCAACCAAAATATGGCTCTGCCTTTAAAAAGAAAAGGATTATGGCCATTTTTCCTTAGTAGCTGCTCTGAAGACTAAACATTCTTTGAGGAAAAGAAACATCCTTTAAATAAGCCCAAGTCTGACCTGAAGATTTAAACATTTTTCTCACACAGAACAGAAAATCCTAAATGAATAGAATATACCTGAAAAGCCAAGGAAAAGATTATTTCTTCTTCCTTGAATGACATGTTCTTTTATAAAGGGAGGCTATCTATCAATGTTGTCATACTGACACTCTTTTCCTTATCACACTGGGCCTACAACTATCACATCTGTTACATGTCATATTAAATCTAGTGTATGTAAGATACAAATCACTTACACAAGCAGCTCATCTTACCCGCCTGACACAAGGATCATTGCTCTTTTTGGGTTATGTGTTTGTTTCCTTTGCTGGTTTTTAAAATATCTTATATTTCCAGTAGCTTCTGTTTATTTTGCCTACAGTAATTTATAATCTTTGTTTTTAATCCTTTTTGTCCCCCTTTACATATTACATATATTTTAGACTTCTTAACTGATCCCCTTTTCACTTGGAAAGCGACACTGCTTTTACCACTCTGTATTTTCTAACAGCAATTTTAAGTGAAACAAAAAAAAACAGGTACCAGCTTGTATGAATGAACATTGCAAGGTTTTTTTCCCCACTCATTAATTGTTATGAATGCTTATACTTGCAGCATGGAGAAGGCACCTAAATAGATATGGCTATATATTATTTTTATATTTAGAAGGAGAGAAACAAATAATAGCATAATTTGGGTGAAGAAATTGCCTTCAACACCAAACACGTTCTTCTGACATTTTTGCTTGCTTGTGGCATGAAAGACATTAATTAATTTATCACCACAACAGACTGTAAGAAAATGCATTATGTTAATTGGTTTCTTGAATGAGAATCGATGACTCATTAGTCTTAACCATAGCAGACTGCTAACAATATTCTGATAAAAAAACAAGTCATATCACAGGGAATGCAACATGCCACACAGAGAAAGTTTTCATCCCTGCTAACTCCACTCAACACACATTGCTGCTTGCGTTGTTGTGCCTTGGGAATAAGAATAATATTGTAAATAACAAGGGAATTCACATCATGCAGTGCATTTTTTGCTTCTACTCCTTTCTGTAAATGACCTTTATTCATGTGGCCCTAATTATAATCAGAATTTTGTCTAAGCATCAATTATGATGCGAATTATACTGTGCTGATAATACTGAGCAAGCAATTTAACAGACTTTTACAAGGCAAAATTTTTGGTAGAAAAAAAAAGGTTTTACAAATTACGCACGTGCATATGTGAACCCACATATTAATGTGTGTTTGTGTAATATTTATTTGCAGTACTGGCTGCTTGCTTATTCTGCACCTGCTCCACAGCAAGAAAGAGAGAGAACAGGAAGAGAAGAAGTAGGACAATTTTTGGATCAAGGAAAAATAGTGTAATAGTAGAAGGAAAGGGGAAAACAACAAGCAACACAAAGGAAATCCCTCATCTTCTGCCACAAGCAGATCAGTGCCCAGTCAGTTTCTCAGCAATGGCCGTCTTGGAAGACAAAAACTCCT
Source organism: Callaeas wilsoni (assembly GCA_013398955.1). Taxonomy (NCBI): domain Eukaryota; kingdom Metazoa; phylum Chordata; class Aves; order Passeriformes; family Callaeidae; genus Callaeas; species Callaeas wilsoni. Next base: position 34,693 of record VWPU01001979.1, on the reverse strand, counting down.
GTTTTTCTTCATGTCCCAGGTTTTGATGGTGAGTGTGCCATATGTGGCACAGAAGTCACCCTGGAACAGCTGTCTCAGCCATGTCCCTTCCCAGCTCCTTCCCACTCCAGTGCACTTGCTGGAGACATGAGAGCAGTCTTGAAAAACTCTTTATGTAGAGAGAACCTTGATGCTATGCAAGCACTGCTCAGGAATAGTCAAAATAGCAGTGTGTTAGCAATATTGGTTTAGCGACAAACCCGAGCACAGAACCTTGTGGTGTGCTATGGAGAAAGCTAACTCCATCCCAGCCAAAGTCAGTACTGAGTTACATCAGTAGTCTCTTCTGGCCCACGAGTCCTAACGCACAGTATGAAGTGAGGATTCTGCATGGTGTAGAGGATATTTAGAAAGTGGGCTAATTAGAAACAAAGATAAAACTGCCTGTTAAGTACCCAGGCAGTCTAGATTCTTTGTAAAACCCTAATAGAAAATAATGTCCTTCTTGATTGGGTGTGAAGGGATCCAAAATCAAATGTATATAGAGACCATAAAACTACTTTTCTCTAGCCAGAGACATTTAATTTGTATCCAATCCCAAATGTTAAAGATGTACTAAAGCTAAATTTTACCAAGTTTTCATAATGGAATAGTTTCTCCTTTCCATGATTTTTTTTCCACAGACAAATAGGAACCCTGCAGCATTTCAATTGTCACTCTTTCTGCTCCAACTGTAGGATATGCCTCAAAACGGGAAACTGTATTTCCCCCCAGGTAGCTTCAGCAGTAATTAAGGATAATTGCAAAATTCAGTCAGGTCTGAAATGCCTGAATAAATGGTTCTGCGATGAATATTCTGAAGAGCAGAGGGCAGGCACCTTGCTAAATAGTCCAATATTTTATGAAAACATAACAAAAAAGAAAAATATTACAGGGACAACACTTACTATTTGTCATAATGAGCACAGCCCTGGAAATCTAAAATTGCAGTTCCTACCCAGTAATTTGGATGTCCTATTGCACTACTGGCTAGAACCAGACTGTCCTTCTATCAGTAGCTTAATTGAGAGACGCCGTACGTGCTGTCAATGGGAATCTAGCAAACATTATGATCAATCCGTTTGCTGGTGAGAAATATTTAATTGTAGTTTAGAGCTAAGAAATGCATGAGCATAAGAGAAAAATTCAAAGTATATAATAGTTTCCCTTATTTTTCCTTTAAAAGACACATGCTTCCAGAACATACAGATACTTCTTTGAGTGTTACATAGAGAAAATAGAAATTTTCTCTTCACATTAGAGTTGTCAGAATTTCATAGAGATGATGCATGTGACACAAATATTGACAAAGCAAAGGACCACTATAAAAGTAATTCATTACAGTAACACATCAAGAACAACACATGATCACACAGTGTAATGAATACATCTATATTTATAGATAAAATATCTAAGTATCTATATTTAACGTGTATACTGCAATGTCGTTACTGACAGTTAACTAGGGAACAGTTCACACTCTGATGACAACAGAACTATTGAGCTTAACTACTTCACCTTTTCATAGCCTTCTCTGAAGCTGCAGAAAAGACAAAGTGTTGGTATTAATCCACTTAATGCTCCTAAAAATATTAGCAATGTACTCAGTTATGCAAGTACCTTGGGATGATCAGGGAAACCTGCCCCTGGATGTATTGATTTTATGCTTGAAAAGATAGGTCTGACCTCTGAAACATCTGTGTTTCAGTTCACTAACAACAAGGAGAAAATTGTGGGAGTGTTGTGAACATGACTTCACCCTGATATTGCAACACTGGCATGATGACTTCATAAATATGATAGGTATGTTGATACAAACTTATATGACTTACGATTAGCAAAAAAAAAATTTTAAAATTCTCTATGTGTATACTCTGCTGCAGTAATCTAAAAGTATTATTTTCCATTCAAGGGTTTAATTTTTAAAAACAACAGAATTCTACATATTTCTAAAAAGACATAATTTGCAACTCTGTACAGTTACTGTGCAGCAGTAAAAAACTCATATCCAGTAGTGGAAACAGACACATTAAAAAAAAAAAAAAAAAGCATTAGAACTAAAATCAACATATGAGAGGATTTACCATTTCAATTCTACTGCTGACATTATTCTCATAGTTTATCTAAAAATGTGTTATAATTTCAGATATCTTAGATTATTTTTCTCTCATGATACTTACTATATATTTAACATACAAAATACAATGCCAGCTGTAAATTCAGTAGAAAATGCAGCCTTTACATTTTATGATTTTAAATCTATAACATGAAATTTTCTCATGTGAGTGCCCACTCGAGAAAAATTCTGATGGTTTTAAGTAAAAATTTTTCTTCCTTTGTCATGGAAAAAAAAAAATCATAGGGAACAATCTGGTAATTATAAAGAGATAGGATTAAGATTACCTCACCATATTTGTTGGTTGGATTTTTTAAAATCCTTAGCAGTTTCAATTTCGAGAATATCTGTGAAAGCAGAGGGAACAAAATTTATGCTCTCTGGTCTTCTCAACAACAGAAATAAAATAAAATAAAATAAAATAAAATANAAATAAAATAAAATAAAATAAAATAAAATAAAATAAAATAAAATAAAATAGGAGAATATAATACAATCAAAGTAATACACTTCTTAGTACCAAAACGTCTTTCCAAATAAGAATGCAGACCTATGGAAGCTGAAGTTATAAAACTGTACTGACACAGGTAGAAGAGATGTCAATGGTGTTTTAGAGAAGCAAAATTGAAATCTTTCCTAGGCTATAGCTTTGGCACACACTTCCTTTTGCCTAGGAAGACTACAATTCTGTTTGAAAAATGTTTCTCTCAAAGTGAATTAATTATTTTTGAGATTTTACACACAACATTTTAACAAATCCAAGAAAAAGATGTGAAAACGAGCATCTTTCCTGCACATTAAAAACCACGATCTTACCAGCTAAGAGGAAATTATGCTTTGGTTTTGAAAAACAGACCTGAGAGAGTGCCAAGAACATGTCTAAAATTACACCATAAAAGCCCAGTGTAGGCACATGATGATTACGGGACTGCTAGACTGCTGTACCTAATTTATTTCGTGGTTCATATCATACTGGATGTGATGCTGAACAGTCAAAAATTAGGCAGCTCTTTCATCACCATTACAAGGTCCTGCAAGTCCAGGACGTAAGAAACACCCATGATGAAATTTGGAGCAAGGTGTCTGAGTCTCCCCTGTTCCTACCACGTCAGCTGTTGTTGGATAATTATATATTTACAGCAACTATAACAAGAACAAGACCACATTGGAAACATTATCCTTGTTTCTATTAAAACATCGGTATTCCAATGGGGAATTTAATTGTAAGTAGCAGTAAGGCAATATACTGGGAATGGACCATTGTTGTAAATTATGAATAAAGAAATAGAATTTAAATGTCTAAAGAGAAGTTGTATACTTGAATATATTTATGAGGCAAAATAAGAAACTGAGAGCTCCTGTTATGGAGACAAACTGTCCAAAATCTTTTTTGCCAGAGGTTTTGCTTTTCTTACTTAAGGGAAATAAGTCATTACTTAGAGGTCAGAAACCTATTCCAATAAGCCAAAATATTGTATATCTATTAGTTTTGTTTCAGATGAGTTTCACCTTTTTGAGAATTTTGTCCACTGAAGCAAGGATGATACTATACAGAGTATAGTTTTGAACCATTGCACCTGACAACATTTCGGTTTACATGCTCCTGACTATTGTCCATGACCTTTTCAAAATGCAAGAATTTATTCAGTTATGGCTTTTGTGACTTAATTTTCACCAATAAAAGACATATTTGAAACTCTATTCAGGTCTGAAGTATCTACAAGGTAGTTCTAAAACCTCATTTGTTTTTAAAAAAATGAAAGTGTTTCTACTGTTTGTTGAGTTTTGAAAAATGGAAACCTTTCAAATTCATGCATTCCTAACCAACTTCTTCCTTCACAGTGATTAGCTTCAAGATTCAGACCAGGCAGAAGCTTAATAAACACTGAGTGTGCACCTATTGGAAAAAAGTGGTTATAACAATGAAATTAACTTTTCTTCATTCACATTGAATTCAAGATTTCATGGTGTAACAGCTGTTTTGAGATTCTCTCTAGCGTAGAATCCAGAGTTCACACTAAAATTCCTCCTCTGCCAAAGATAATGTTTGCTTGATTATGGCTTTTAAAAGTATTGCTGTTCATGAGTGGGACTTACAGACATGCCTGAGGTGGAATATGAATGCCTCTTCAAAAAGTGATGGACTAATGCAAAACTTCACAAAGTAAATCCTATAGCTCACTTTTTTATTTTCTAGTAATACTTCCAAAAATACACAAAAAAAAATTAAGTAGTCTATAATTAATTGGCTATTTTTTTTTCTCATCGTGATCACATAGCTTGCATTTTTTGATAACAGGGATGTTACAAACGGAAAAGGACACATCAATATTGAAACACGCATACTGAATTACCCTTGACTTAGCCTGAAAGGCCTGAGATCTAATCTGCAAAATTTTGCATATATCAGTCTGGATATAATTCCAGGTAAAGAAGATTTTTTTATAGAAGATACTGAAAAGGAAAAAAAATTTCTCTAAAGAAAATGGACTACATTTCCTGAATATAGTGCTAGCTTAAAATAGTTGCTACATTTGTATTACTGATGACTGTATGGATAAAGAAGAGCATTCTTTATCCATAGAATAAGGTCAGGATATAGGAGCTTTCACTTAAGATTGTGTCAAAAAACATGTGTGCGACCTTATCTTCTCAATATTCACAGTAAAATGGGATAATAATTCTAGAATTGCTGCAAGGTTACAGGATTTATTTTATTAATGTAAGTAGGGAACTTCTAAGATTCTTGAATAAAATGTGCAGAAGTTTTTATTGCTTTAGCTGAACTCTAGCCTCTAATACACTATCTAGTAATTTTTGAAGTCACTTGTGAGAGTATAGAGAAAACAGTAACAGTCCCTTTGGCTAAATATTATCCCTTCTCCAAACAGAGCATTAGCAAAACAGGACTTCTACATTTTAGAGACTCTAGACAAAAAAGGCCAGTAGTGTGTCGTTCATGCTTCTGTTTCAACCCACATCTTCTATGTTCAGGACTATGTGTACGTGTGGAATCACAGATTGACCCATGCTTTCAGGTCAGAGGAATGAACATCTCTACAACGTTGGCTCTAAATCAGCATAACTAATTTATAAATAAAGGATGATTAGGCAGCGAGGTCAACATTTATGTTTCTGCAATGAAAAATCCTGATGGCAGAGTTTTGTTACATTCTTTCATTACTATGCAGAAAACTAAATCCAAACTCCACTAAAGAAAGTAAAAGTTGCATTATTATTTTCAATAAAGAAGTCATCAGCCACAATTTTCATGTCTTAATAACAAGATATTAATAAAAAATGCCTGCCAAGTATCATATGAATTCATTAGATATGGTTTCTGCATATTATTTACTTCGGGTTTTGATATACTTTTTAACTAGAATACTCACTTCAAGTAATTGGTGAAACAAATTTCAGCAATCAGATTTTTAAAACTGCAGATACAGATGTTTTGGAGTTTCATATCTACAATAATATTGTATTAGGAATACGAGTTGCTGATCTGTCACACGTCAGGAAAATGTAATGTAATGAAAAAGAGTTGTGCACATTTTTGTTACTTGTGGTCCAGAATTAATGAAGAATATAAATGTGAAATATGAATAATTTTAAGGAAATTATATTGCCTTGAAATTTATTTAAAGAATATTTAGGAAGAAATTTCATACAGGATACACTCACTTGTGCGTAATGACCTACTGGTTTTGTGTTCTAATCATACATGGAAGATTATGCCATTTTGATTCATGTGTTCCAGAGGGAAAAAACCCACCTTTTTTCTATTTCTGTGAAGCTGAACACCCTTAAGACCTGCTACCAATTTTAAAATGTTAATATATTTAAGGCTAGGGTTAACAGATACCTAAAATGTGAAACTGATTACTTATTCCAGAAGGTATTACATTGTGACATTTTGTAAATGAAGCATAGTATAATTCCAGAGAAGAGCTGAAGTTCTGGGTCGCAGTGAAGAATTTATCTCACAGTGTATGTTTTTCATCTGCACATTGGGAAAGTTGCATAGGACGTGTCAGATTTCTGAAATTCATGTCAACAGGTGGTAAGGCACAAACAAACAGATAAAGAACTAAAACTATTTTTATGGAGATTGAAATGTTGTGTAAATGGTGCTGTTATTCACAATGGTGATCAATAAAAATTTCTTTTAATATTTAGTGTTATATTAATCAAGCAAAGGAAAAAAAATAACCAGAAAGTTTGATTAAATAATTCACTTTATAAGGGAGATCAGACAAAGATAATGTTTATAAATCCTTGCTTGCATGTAATTTATTAATTGTTGGGACATTATTTCAATTTATCCATTCATTTGCTAATTCACTAATGTATATAGGATTTTATATCACAGATTGGTGAATGCTATTTTCACATCATGTAACCTTTTACCTCTAGATGACAACTGGCATGACAGTATTGTTCCTTAGATAAATTTTTTAATGTAAAAAATTCTGCTTTTCAAAATTTTTTTGCCCTTCATTTCTAGCTTATCACATCCAAAGAAAAATAGGAGCTTTAGAAAATGGTTGTAAGAACCTCAATTCTGTGAAAATTCATGACAGTTTTCTCTAATGCGCTGTCTCACAAATAAATCCTTGTTTAAACAAACCCTTATGAATAAATATTAATATTTTTGTGTTTGCTTATGATTACTTGTATAATATGACTTCCCTTGAATACTGAGAATTAATTAAAAATATGTAATGGACAAGTCAGCATGGAACAACCACAGATAATTATGCTGTGGGGTTTCTGACGGTGAAAGTTATTGCCTGATGGAAGAAAGAGCACTTCTTGCTTTGTTTCCCATGTTTAACAAGACCCTTCTCACCAAACCCAGAACGAGATAAACGAGAATACTGAATCCTTTAAATATTGAAACAAATATAAGAGCATATAAATCTGCCATCAGCCAACATGCAGAGGTGGAAAGAAGGAGCACACTTCACACTTCTATGAAGAGATGTGTTTATCATGCTGGAAGGACTTGCAAATGTTTGCATTTGGAGACTAAGATAGAAACAAGAACATTTGCAGCAAAATGTGAAGCAGCCCCTCTATATTCAGTGGCCGTACGGACTCAGTTGCAGTACAATTTCAAGTATGAGGTGTAGCAATTCAAGAACATTAAGACACTAATGAAGAAGTTACAGAAAAAATCAAAGAGAATGAGACGAGGCTTAAGGAACCTGACAAGGGAGAAGAGCTGGGAGTTGCTTAATGTGAAAAAGGAAGGCTGGGGATCATGTAATCGTGGCTCTAAAACACTCAGAAGCTGCAGCAAACAAGAAAAGTACAATGTGTTCTCCATGTCCAGAGTGCATAGAACAAGAAATAATGGTCTTCAATTACAGTAAGGAGGATTTTGTTTCAGTGCTGGGGAAGAAATTCCAATGGTGCAGGTAGAGACCAATGGAATAGGGTGTGTGGGACAGCTACTAAGTTACCACGCCTGGGTAAAACTGTGAAGGCTGGCTTTAACCTAAGCGAATCTAATTTGAGCTAGGACCATGAATTTGATAGCTGAGCTATCAAACACCCTTTAGCCATATGTTTCCATGATCCAGAACTAGATGCGGGAAAAGAATAAATATAAATTTATTTTAAAATCCTTGTATGATTTATTTCTCTGTCATAAAAACTTTTTAGGTGAAGCTTACAGATGCCAAAATTATACGAAACTCTTAAATTATTATGAGTAACAGATGCAGAACTACCAAACACAAATCTAGACTTAGTGCTTCTAGTCTTGATATTCTTCCTGGATTTTATACAACAAGAATTACATACAATTTAATGTAAATATTACTAGGGAAAAAAAGAGCTACAAGTTATGTCTGTAGTAGTAATCTAAATCTATGGGTCTGACCAGAAAAAAAAATCACCCTTGTTTTTTTTCTCTCTCACATCTAGATAAAAATTAAAGATATATAATCAAAGATTTATTAGGATACTGTTTTAAAAGAAGAGTTGGAGGCCTATTAAAAAAAGAAAAGAGGAGAAAACCAAACCAGTGTATGGAAAATTGAAGAACACAAAATATATAGGGTCATAAAATAAAAAATACTATTAACTACTAATTTATGGACTTTCCTATTATTAATTTCCTATTGATTAAGACAGTTTTCAGATCTTAAATATCTGACTCATTTATTCAGAAAACCGTAATACTAGGTACTAGAGAAATCTTCATCAACAAAGCAGTGGAGACAAATAAGAAACAAAAAAATGCTTACTGATCATGCAAAAATTATAAATTTCTAATTTCCTTTTTTGAACTTGAATAATGAATACAAGAAGAGTTAAAAACTAAATTGTGTCACAGATGATACTTTAAGAACTGCAAATGGATAAAATATGTGGATTTAAAAGCCTAGTGTGTTGTGGAAAGTGACATTAATGAATAGGAATGCAACTCATGTCACTCTTGTTAATAGCAATCAAGCATTTCAACAATTATTCCATTTTCCAGTACATCTCAGAAATGCTGAAGGTTTTCTGTCATATGAAAGTGAAGAAACAGTGTTAAAAGCAAATTAAAAAGTATTAATTTCATGTTTGGCAAGACTCCAAATGTAACAAAAAATAAATAGCGTTATTACCAACCACTTTTGAGTTTTTCACTATAAGTACCACTACAAAAACTTGAGAGAGTAAATACAAAAATTCAAATCCATTGCTTGGAAAACAAAACTACAAACCAATGCTTCCAAATAGAACCATAATTTCTGCATTAGAAATAACGTTTGTGTTTAAATATAGATCTCTGGCATGTGATCTCTATGTAACATTTACATCTGTTTGACTGAAGTTTTGCTAAATAACTCACCAGGGAAGGACTCACCAGAAAAGCTGCAAGCCTTTTCATTTAGCAGTAGCAAACCTGTCCTAGTAGCTAATGTTGCTTAACATGCCTTCGGCTTACCTCTTAATGTCAAAAAATGAAAAGGGACAGAGAAACTGAGTTCAGTACCAATGTGGATGCCTCACATGCAGTAGTATTGACCTGATATGTAATGCAACGATAATCTTTTCAAGGATTGCTGCTTCTTGTACACAAAGTAAATAGCAATTTTTGTTATACAGACTACAGGATTTTTATTTTCAAAATATTTAAATATCTGCTTTCAGCAGAGAAGGGCTTAGAAGGAATGGGATCTGATGCAGCTAAAAGCAATCAGCTTGCAAAAATTTGGTCTTGATAGGTACCTGGTAAAACCAAAAAACCCAGATAGCCAAGCACCTGCATAGGCCAAGTGATTTAACCTCTCACAGGTGTGTAGCTCACATGAAACACATATTATTTAAATGTGCTTATTAATTTAGAGATCCTGATAATAAAAAATAATTTTGAAATTTGAAAGGGCTTTGAAATTTGATGAACCTGTTGCTGAACTTGGTAACAGAGATGCAAAGATTAGCTCATGCTGCTGGTGTGTGAATTCCTACAATCCAAGTCCTGGCATTTTTTTACAGAAACACACAGACTTAATTGCAACTGTCAAATGTCACAGAAGTCTACATTTTAGCTTCAAATTTTAGGACAGAATAAATTACACGGTATAAGATAAGGAAAATGTTATCATGGCCAAGAAGATAATCCTTTTGTGATACACAGGTGGTGTCTCCACCTTCATTGTAACACAACTGTTCAGCTGTACAGCACAAGTTATCCACAGTTTTCAGTACAGCGAGAATTCATAGCAGAGCAGCCTGGAACACATTCATTTGCAGCAAGGTACTGGTTTAGTCATGTGTTAATCACTATGGAGAAAAAGGATCTCATCCTACATCCACAGGATGCTCTCCAACCTGCATGGAGTTAGTGGGTCATTTTGTAAAACTGACATACTTGACATGGGACTGTGTCACACTGTAGTCCTCTATTCTGAGAATTATGTTCTCCTCCAGTCAGTAATTTAACAAATATATATTCAAAACAGATTTATTTATTCTGTTTCTGAGCCAAGAGACAACAAAATAATGCATGTTCACCAGTGAATTGTTTGATAGAAAGGAAGGTTGCCACTGTCAATGCCACAAAGTATAAACATCTATGGGCAATCTATAAACTCATACTTACAAATACAAATTTCAAAAATATTACAAGTCTCAGTCTCTGGAAAAGTAAGGGATTGGAGGTCTATGGGATACCCGAAGCAAACAAAAAACACGGTTCAAAGGGATAATAATTTGTTCTTAACAAGTATAGAGAAAACACCAGTATGTCCTCCAAGATACATCTGACTGAAATGAACCGAGGTCATATATAAATATGTGAATAACCCAGTCTGTATAGGGACAATGAGGTATTTCCACTCAGCAGTCCTCACCGGAACTAGGGTTCACAGCCATCTCTGCTGGCTTTGCATGAAGCCTGTTAGACCTTCCAGTATGATTAATGCCTGTGCCTCCCAGTAAAAAACAGCTGGAACAGCTGTCTTGAAGTCAACAAGCATAGCATTGCTTACTTTTGGACAGGGAACTTTCTCTGCATCTACAGCATTTTGTTTAACTTCAAGAAATTGGCTATAGATTGCTGGAAGTTAACTGTACTTATTCTGGACTGTAATAATTGACCCTGAATTCTGCAGATGATAATAAACATGGATAGTTTTGACCCTATAAAACTTCATAGATTGAAGAAAATTTTCAATTCCCTGTCTGCTTGAGAAGGTTCTATACATTCTATAGTTTTGGTGAAATGTACTGAATTGTAAAATTATAAGATAAGAAACCTGTCAGTAGAATTTTAGTTTCTTTTTCTCCACAATCCATGAAGGTTACTTATTAGGTTTCATTCAATTACATGCAACAAAGTTACACAACAGTTAGACAACTATTAGTGTATTTTACATTTCTGTATTTGAAAGGAGAAAAGCTGTTTCTGCACAAAAATCGCCACAAAACGGTATAAAAGTGTCTCTGTTTGAGACAAGTTTAGGAGGAAAAATCCTGAAATTAACATCTCCTCTAAAGAAGGCAGGTTTTGGCACTCGTTCCCCCCACCAAATGAAAGGAATTTTTTGGAGGAAAGTTGAAAAAACCCTGTTTATTTAACGCACACAGAGCGCACGCCGGCACGGGGGAAAAAATAATAACGTTAAATATTAAAACCGTGTTGCGGAGAGCACTGGTGTATTCCGAGTCCTGCTCGGCTGCTCCCGAGGTCCGCAGCCGGGATGCGGTGTCCCTGCGGTCCCGGCCAGGGGTCTGGTGCCGGGACCGGGGCAGCGCTGAGCGGCTCCGGGAGAAGAAGCCACAGTCCCGGGAAAAGCTTCTTACCTCAGCTTGCAAAAAGCAGCTGCCTACAGGCAAAGAATTGAAGTCCCTCTCTCCGCTACAGAGCAGAGCTGAGGAAAAAACCGGGGTGGGTATTTGTGCTGAACACAGATCGCGAAAGGATTCCCCGGCTCCCCCTCGCTCCAGGACCTAGCTTAAAGTTACAGGTCTGGGCATAAAGCAGACGACAGGGGATACAGCATTACCATAAAGTCACCCCAAGACAACAAGAAGTTTTCTTTTCCCTTTTTTTTTTTTTTTGCATTACAAGACATCACATACACAAATCATTAGCTGCAGCAGCAGTTTCTCAAAAGCCAAAATGGACTTTTTTATGGTGACATGGCCCTTACCATGAGAAGAGATTTCAGTAGGGTAAAACCTGAAAACATCCAGGCAACTAATATTTCCAAGATCTGGGTGTATTACTTTGCAGTAAAAGCTACTTTCTTGCCCTTGCTCCTGCAGAAGGAAGTAGAAGATATTTAATGGCATTCTTATTCTCATGGAAAAGCCACCAATAAATAAACAAATATTCACCAATACGTACAAAGCAATCACAGTTGGATAGAAAGTAATTAATTCTTTCCCTAGTATAATTGAAGCCAGCTTTCATTTTCTTAAAGATCACAGAAAAATATATTTATATACCGTGGAAGAATAGTATTTATATACTGCCATCACAATATGAACTCTCAGTTGTCCTGTAAGGTTTAAATTCTGCATGAACAATGTGTCACCCCTCTGACTGAAAGGATTTAAACATCATTTTATATTGCAGGACTCAAAGTAAATAGGATTTCTGTAACTGAATTAATTTAACAGTTCATTTGATCAAACAAAAAACTTTTCTGTTTGCTGTAAAAAGGGCATGTGAAGGACAGAAAAAGACCTTTTAGGGGGTTCCATTAGGCTTGCAAAATAATCAGATTTGTTACACTAAGAAACAGAGGATTCTTGCGTGGAACCAGAATGTTATTAAAAACACCCATATGAGGATGATCTTCAGTTACATTTTCCTCCAAATTTGCTGTTCTGCCTTTCTCTACAGATAGGAGAGAATTTTTTTTGCCGTAAGTGGCAGGGATTACTGACATAAAAGGCTTTGCAAAGGAAAGCAAAGCCACACAACACTACACACTGCCATTGCATTTTATTTTCCACTAGCTAAATAAATTATTTGCATAGCTGTTCTGTATCTAAATGACAGCATTAAAATATTGGGATGTAGAGATCAAAAAAATAAAGTCTTGGTTTTCACCCTGTTTTTCCCCAAGCAGTCAATAATTTTGGCCAAATGGTATTCAGGACAAGTACTATCAACATCTGCTACTAAACTGTAATTCAATAATCCAGGACATTCATTTTAAAGAGAATTGGCGGCATTGTACAGTACAATTCTGTCATGAAGAGCACCAAAATCGCAGTATGAGAGCAATTGTTTATCTTTCCAAACTACAGCTTGCTTCAAAATAAATATATCTGTGTCATTTTGGCCATCATCCAGGAGCTATAATAGATTTGGGAGTTTCGTACTACAGTTTCAAAGATAAGGGTCATCTCTTTATCTCCTGGCAGTTTCTCTTTATTTCAATGAGTGATAAAGCTATAAAAATAGTATCTCACAGAAGAAAATGCATAGAATTCACAACTGGTTACAAGAAATTGCCAGTGTCTGATCAGGCATAAGCCAGCTAGTGTTGGGAAATGTGAAATGTATCAAATACTTCACCAGAGTTCAAAGGGGTTCATATTTAACACAACTTTCTCAAAACATTGCTTCAAATATCTCACTTAAAATATATTTTTATATAGGGAGCCACAGAGTAAAATTTAAGAAACCATGAAACCACGAAATCACAATACACAAAGCACAAAGTGGTTTTGCATGTCAAGATTTCAAGGAGCAAAATGCATTAGAAAGGAAAAATGAAAATAAACAACAATCTCATTCTTTCCTCCTTCCAATCAAACTACATCAATCACTAAATCAATCAAACAGAAAGACAGAAATTATTGATTTGTGGAAGCATCTATCAGAAAGAGATTTTAAGGCATAATATGAAATAAAGAAAATTTTGATCCCACATCGAACAGAAGCAATTATTAAAGCCACATTTATTCAAATGAATAGATTATTTGAGGTATGGAAGATATGTGAATTTTTTGTGACATACAGCAGAGTAGATTAACGAGATCTGGAAAGCTAATGCAACAGACATAGTTACTTCCGCTCTGTTTCTGCAGTTTTTTAATATTTAACTACAAGAAACCTCTCCAAGGATATTTTATTTTACAGGAAATTGTAAGGATGAAGGCATTTAGTGTATATATATATATAAAAAGTTAATACAATTTAAATTTTTTAAAACGGACAGTTGTGTTAAAAAGCTTTGGCAAACTTAGTATGTTTAGTGTTACTAGGAAAGGGTACCTTATATAATTAAACCTTGCATATATACTTGTTAAATAATTATTTTAAAAGAATATGGAGGACATTTTCTAATTTCTAAGAAATCCATTGAATTTCCAGTTATATGACTACCCATCAAGGTATTTGTCTGTGACTGACCTTTTATTAACCACATAGACAAAGGCAGTGGATGGTAAAGACCAAAAAACCTGAATTGAATATTGTCATTGTCAAAATGTATTTAGATATTGTTTCATCTTGTCTTTCAGAACAGCTGAAGATAATCTCTGTGGAAGGCAGAGAAGGGTTGTTTCTGTTGTATTTTCTGCATTCCGTATCAAGAATCTGTATCAGGCCTCAAAATGTGGGTTTATCACATGCTGAAACCTCCTAGGCTGCTAGCATTTTCTGTCGTATTAACTGTATAATGATCACTTTCATAGTCTGGGAAAGAAACCCACAATCATTTCAACATTCATATGTCAAAGGTATATAAAATGGAGAATGTATAAAGGAATATCGTGTTCAGCAAGGAGACAGCTGGTGGGGTCAAGTGCTTGCATCTACTGTGTATAACTGAGCCTAAATTTGCAAGCTCAAGCTTATTTCCATGACAAAAGACATAAAATATACTGATCAGATAGCCTCTAATTGCCATGCATGTGACTTTTAACCACTAGAATTAACTCTATACTGTCTAAAACAGAATGAATGACGAAATATCATTCGACTATATGAATGATAGAGTTTCTCACCACAGAACAGTAACTCTGGGAATACCCATTTCAGAAAAAAAGAGATGAGAGTTCAGTAATATTTTAATGCACTATCCATATTAATAACAGTAATTTCGTGCATTAGTAAAACAAGTTTACATTTTATTCTACTTATTCTCAGAAACTCTGATGCCTGTGGCTAACTAAGCATACAGGCAGAAGACCCATGTTTAGTACATGTCATTCCTTCGTGTGTGTCGTAGTGAGGCAGCTCTTCCCTTTGCCATATACCCTGCATGGTTTTCAACAGAGTATTAATTTATAGAGATCCAACAAGGGAAATAACTGAAGGAACAATAGACTAAGGATTTAGTAACAGTCTGTAGAAGTTATTAGATCAGACTGCAGGAAGAGCAATGTAATATTATTTCTTGTCCCCTGTAAAGGAGCAAAAACAATTCCCCTGACATTTTTCATATGCTTGTTCAAGTTAATTAGTGCCCTTGTGTTTAATGTTAATACAAATCATTATCCTTGCTCAAACTCATCATCATATTTCTGGCTTGTCTCCTCAATGCTAACTTTGCTGTTACCTGTCTTAGAAAAGATTACAGTTAAATTCTTCCAATTACCAGAAGACTAAACATTTCATGAAGGGAAATATTCCAGGAATAGGAAAGAATTATCTGCAGGTAATGCTATTTCTTTTTGTTGCTAACTCATGTCATCATTACTTATAGCACGTTATTGCAGCAGGTATCAAAGTGAGAAAACATTGTCAGGGATAGTATTGCCTTACTTCCATTTCTATGAGATTTTGACTGTTGAGGATAATAATCCTATCTTTCCAGTGCCTAAATGCACAAAGTCACATGAATATCCAGAAATGTTTTTATTTCTTATTGATGCTGTATATTGATAGCATGCAACATATTTATTGCACAGACCCTTTGTATGGAGCTATGATTTCCTCCCTTCCTACACATATCCACCTTTAGATAAATATGGTGATAAGGTCTATGCTCTTAATGAGGGGATTACTCTCAGTAATTCTCTGTGAAATCTTAACAGCAGAAACATTATCATTAAGGCTGTTACAGAAGTGGACTGAAATAGAGGGAAAGTTTAAACCTGGTACTACAGTGTTTAAGTAGGTTTGCAAAATGATTTCATGAACTAACAAGAGAGTAAAGGTATGTGTAAAAGATAAAGGTGTTCATTCCTGCCACCACATGCTTTAAAAGAGCTTTTTAAAATCTAGATTTTCTGTACTAAGTATTCAGTTTTCTGGTCAAAGTAGGGATTCCAGTGGAGAATCAGAAATGCTCATGCAATCTTTGGTTTAATGTTTTTTTACGCTCTCAAATTCAGAAATGCAATAAGGACTCACAATAAAGAAATCTTATTATTTTAATGAATTATTTTAATTGTTAGAAATGTAGCTTTACATGCAGCTCAAATGAAGAATAAAGGAGGAGAGCACTCTTCTGAAATCAGGAAAGGTTTTCAGGGAAAAAAAAGCAGTCTGAACCACATTCAGAATGTAAGTAGGAGTTTTATTTATCATCTTGTACATAATTCCTGTAAGACATTGACGCTTTCCTTTTCTTTTTTGTTATTTTTTGTTATTGTCTTGCTTTTGTTTGGTTGGTTATTGTTGCTCTTGTTTTTCCAGTACCTTGTACCAAGTTCCTGAATTCATACATCCAAGAGCACTAGGTTCTGTCATCGTGCTCATATTAAGCCCTGTAATCCCTCAGTAGTTCCACACAGTGGTTCTACTGGGCCAGTTTTCATTACTTTTTGATATACTTTTGAAAGCTTCATGAGAAAAGAGCTGTAAAGTAAAATGCTCCCTTCTTATACTGTCACTGCCCAAAACACACTTCCTTCGTACACATTTCTGTGTAAGTTGTACACATGAACATACTCCTTTGTCATGGCAGTACAGGAACAGGGTGAAACTAAATGCAAGAATAGAGTTTGAATAAGAATAATAGAGTTTTAATTAAGAATAGACTTCTTTCCCAGAAAGTTTTTTTTATTGGTTTCCATGCTGTTTAGAAAAGAATAAGTTATTTTTCTGGTAGTTAAAAACACAGTCTATCAGTATCTTAGAGCATTAGAAGACTATAAAGAGCTGGGATCAGTTTGTAGAGGAGCAAGAGCTCCATGTCAGTGTTTAAGGAAGGGATGTGCTTGGAGCATTGTAAAAGAAGTTGTTCATGGGTAATTTAAAGTCAGAGAGGAAAATGTATGGAGCGAAGAGCTTTTTATGCTAACAGGCTGACTTATTTTGTGGGAATTGTCATGGGTCATCCTAACAACCTATCTGATTATTTTAAATAGTGACAAATGAGTAACTTAAATGTTATTGTTAGCTAATACCATATATTCAAAAGACACATATACTTGATGTGTTCCATCACCCCAAGCTCAACAAAACCACACTTATTTCCATCTTGGTGAAGCATCATAAGAACTATGACACTAACACAGATCATCTGGTTTAACTGGAAATTAGTCACATTTCACCTTGTCTTTGAAATACTCTGAAACAGACCAAAACAGAAGACAGCTGTAGGTGTAAATATCTTGACTCAGTCATGCTGTTTGATGCCCTCCCACTACCAGTAGGATTCAGGAAGTTTCTAGTCCCTAGTATCTTAGCAATGCAGGTGTAGCAGCTGAAACTAGAGCAGACATGCAGGTAGGACAGAGGTGGCAACACGCCTGGGGTTAAAAAGCATGCTGTCATGCATATGTGGTGATGTTCTATTTTTCTACTTCTTGCAAAAAATTATGAAAGATGAAATGCAGTGATTTTGGCTGATATTTCAAATGGGTCCAAGATGACAACCTTTTGTATTAGTGTAACTTTTACAACTTAGAAGAGTTATGAAACCTGCAAGGAAAACCATTGTAGCACAGTTCAGTATTACTAAATGTTTTCCAAAAGGTAATAAAAGTGTCAAGGTTAAGCTGCATACAATATTCTATGAATCAGTATCTAACCCTAGGTCCATTTTTCACCCCAAGACTGCCCTTCTTCAAGGAGCTCAGCAAGGGGTTTGCTTTTCTTTTTCACTCAGTATTTGTACAGAACCAATAACGTGATTCCCTTTCACAAGCTGCTTTGCAAAGACTTTTGAAAAGGGGTATATGAAGAGTAGGGAGGCACTGAACACAGTTGATTAGTTATACTGGTAACAGTCATGTAATTAGGTGCATTAGAATATCTTTACTATCCCTTACTATCCCTAAATGGGAACATTGGAAAAAACACACAATGCATTAGGAAAAATGGAATGCAATAAAAGCTTGTTTTCAGGAATTATTATGTAGCCTTTAGAATAAATAGTGAATATTTCTTTCTTGATCATTGAAATGTAGTATGCTTTATTAAAGACCTAAAGATAGGATGTTTGTTCTATGCAACACAAACCTTCATTATATGAAAAGGTCAATATTTACTAAAAATAACATTATAAATATAAACTGAAATGAATAAAAACAAGGATTACAAAATATTTATACTTGCTCAAGCTGGTTTATTTCTGAAAGCAGTGAGTACTAGGAAAAGAAATCATTTTAAAGGCCTTATGAGTGAATATTTAGAAATATCTAAAATTGTTATGAGAATATATAATTTTGTTTATGATTACAAGACTCCAAAACAATAGACATCACTAATAAAAGTCCTTTATGAGTAGCTTAATAAAATCTATGTATTGTTTGTAACTGTGTCTTGAAAAACAGCCTTGAGAAGAGAATAAAAATTCATACAGATATTCTGCTACTCTCCAATTTATATTCTTCCTTATTTGGATATTTGTTAATTTTTGTACAGCTCTGGTGAAAGTGAGAATATCTGACAGAAATTAAAGCTGCCTATTGTACTTGGAAATAAAGGACTGAAAAAATTTTATCTTGGGTTTCATAAATCTCTGAACATTTTTAGGCATTAATTTTATTTTTTTAATATTATTTTAAGCTACAGATCTTCCTTCAAACTTTTAGAACCAGATTGCAAGTACTTCTTTTGGGCTTATATCATAAGACTGAAATCGTATGGACCCATCTAGAACACATAATATTATGCAGTTTTGATGAAGTACTGGCAAATGCTTTCTTTTTGGTATTTACAGTTACCCTCGTAATCTTGCTCCTCTGAAATGAAAACACGGTGGCTAGGAGATACATACCTCAATTAGAACAAATTGCTCATTTTCTAGTGAGGTTTGAGTATCAAGAAAATCTGACTCTCACAGTGTAAGATCGTTACCCACTTTGTAGTCTTAATGATTGTTGCATTCTTCTGTGAAATTATTGCAGGAAATTTCAAAATGTGAGTGATTGTGTATAATGATTTATAATAACTGAATAATAAGAAAATAATGGGTTTTAACAGCACTTTTGCTTTTTTTTTTTGTATTCTACTTTATTAGTTGGTATCCCTTATACAAACAGACTATATATTCAGCTGACAGTAGGATTTTTCAATATTTCAGGTCATTCCATCCAAAATTCTATGATTTAGATGGGTAAATGATTCCATTTCCAGGGATTCTTAGTCTGTGTCTTATTGCAAAGGGCGTAGAAAAGAGTCACAGAAATTACTTGTGGGTTAGGAAAAGCCTTATAACAAAAATCTTTAATGACTTAATAAACTAAGCTTGTAAATATATTTAGCGAACAGAAGATTGGGATATGATAATAAACTGCAGTGTCTTCAAAGATGGAAGACTTTAGATGCTTAAAAATATGCTCTTGTTGAGAACTAGTGGCTAGGTATCAGGTGCATCCACGTCAGAAGAAAAAATAAAGATCCTTTTCAGAAGCTAGGATCATGAACCTCCGGAAGATCTTAACAGAGGATGCCAGTGGTTGTTTGTTTCTAGATGTCAGTTTTCCAACTAGAGTGGGCCTATTATGAAAGAATTTTTAGTCTTGTAATGTATTTAATAAAAACCCCCCCATTTTTCACAGTCTTTATCTCTGGTCATTTTTTTTTCCCCCTGATGTTTTCCTTTCCCTCTGTGACTTTTTCACACTTCTGTTTTATCTGAATTACTAGCACCTTCCTTTCTTGCCCTCCCCCCACCATTTGTTCCTTTAACATGCTTAATTGTTTGCTTTAGAATACATATTTGGTCGAACTCATCCTCTTTTTTGACTAAAACATTGAAAACTCACATTATTATATTTTCCTTTCTGTATCTGCCTCCATTTACACTGACAAATGAATTCTTTCCCTGACTGGCAGATCAAGGAAGACCGTTAAGACTTCCTTCTAATATTTTTTTCTTGGAAATTCAAAACATTTCACCCTGTTTCCACACTTTGCACTATATTCACATCTTCACTTCAGCAATGAAGTCTTATCAAATGACCTCATGATTTCATCAGCTGTCAGCAGAAAATATGACCCAGTGTAGGAAAAGTCACTATGAGAGGCTGTATCTTTTCACATGCTAACTTAAGACATATAGGAGACCCATGCCTATAAATAAAGAATGATTATCACAAAAAAACTCCATTCTTTCTCCACCCAACGCCTGTTACGGTTCCACATTAATGCCTGCTGCTCTATTTGTGTCCACACCAAGAAGCACTTCTCACAAGCTTCACTGCAGTTGACATAAGGCTTGTTTTCTCTTTCCCAAGGTTTCCCATTTTTTTTTTAGTACAAAGTGCTTTTCAAATTCTTTAATTAGTATGACAAGTTAAATGGTTATACTGATACATATGCTTTAGAATTTAAAACTCTGGATGCCTATATTATTTTCCATAATTAAAAAAACTGTAAAAAGAATCCCTGGAAAAGTATGTGTTTATAAGCCATTAGAACTTGAAATTGATCAAATGTGTAGGTATGAAAGATTTGCATAAAATATTCTGTATCTTTTTCAGCTGTGAAAATTTTCAGCTATATTGTATCCCTTGTACCTGCTATCCTCACATTGGTTTTGATTTGACCTTTCAGTACAAGAGAACTAAGCAACATTAAAATATGGTCCACAATGCCATCATTTATCAAAGCCAAAGATTAACAACCTCAAACTTTTCACGACATTGCCTTTATTACATTACTTAATAGACTGAGGTATATTTGAAATCTCATGGTGGATGTTACTGAAAATGTCAGGCTAAATGATATATTACTACCTTTTGGCTCTAGATGATATAAATAATGTACTGAATTGTATTTAATACCTATAAAGAATAAGCAATTATTTCAATGATTTTACAATTTACAGAGCCTTCTAGCAGTGCAGACTAAATGTCGAATACAATGGTGATTTTGAAAATGGATTTGAGACATTTGGCATCCTTTCATTTTGAAAAAGAGGAAAATTCTTCTCTGTTCAATATGAGATAAGATATACCTATGCCATACTCAGAAAAACATCTTGCACAGTGGAAAATAACAGTATGTCCTGAGAAAGGTGAGGGAAACATCTGGAGAAATTATATTAGCCATTATATTAACCACTAGGTAGCAACAGTTAAAATTTCAGCTACTATATCTAGAGAGAAAGAGACAATGCACTTGGGATCATGAAAAGAAAATGTTGTTTTTTGATGTAGATATATGTATAAACATATGTATAGAAAAAATGAACTATTTTAATGTATGTTTGTAATGTAATTCATGGGGCTAAGAATGTTTTAGAAGTGATGTTTTGCTGGAGAGAAATGTCCATTGAAATGTTGATAAAGAAAATAATGTTTGACTCAGAAGCCAACATGAACCAGTTTCTTAGCTTAAGGACCGGGATTTTCACCTGTTTTAATATTTCATCAGTGCTGTTAATCAGAGCATTTTCTGTGATTCAGGGATTAAATCGACTATGTTGCTCTATT
Organism: Callaeas wilsoni; assembly: GCA_013398955.1. Classification (NCBI taxonomy): domain Eukaryota; kingdom Metazoa; phylum Chordata; class Aves; order Passeriformes; family Callaeidae; genus Callaeas; species Callaeas wilsoni. The sequence continues at coordinate 13,260 of VWPU01001979.1, read as the reverse complement.
TTTTTAAGGGTTAATGCCTCTACTTTAACTGTTCTTGCATATTAAGACTGATTCTTCCTTATTTGTTAAAATGGGTGTGGTCAACCATGTTTTTAAAGAATAAGCAGGTTTTAACAAGGTACTTGAGGAAAAATTGGTAACGGTCAGAGCAGAGAGGGAAAATTCAGTTCTAAATTCAAGTTCAGGGAATGGTGTGCAGTGCTAACTACAAATTTCACTGCAATTAAAGTAGAAAAGGGAACAGACCTCTTTTATATCCTTTGAAGGTTCTCGGGATGACTTCTGTCAAAGATTATGTTTGTTCTATGACTTATCTACCTCTCCGAACCTCTTATTAAACAACTGCTAGAACTGGACTATTAACTGGTACAAAATAATTTGTTACTTTAGATGATTACATGGTATAAGAACCTCCCCCTCTACAGTTTGAATCATCACAAGGACTAATCTTTCGAATTAAGACAGCAGTGTTATTGAACCTGAATATATAAAACAATTTTGTGTGACTTTCATTTTACATCTGTTCCAGGCAGTATTTCTCACCTTCACCTTCCCCTTGATAGCTATTGCAGAGGAGAACAAAGAGTAGAACACTAATGCTAAAGGTTCTCTGGAAGAGACAGACTTTTAAGATCAGTGAGGCTGCAGGGTTTATCCTAAAGTTTGGACTCTTCAGCACATTTATTATTAATGTACTTGCTTGATCAATACAGATAGTTTTTCTTCATCTCCTTTGAAAAGGAAGAATATGCTTGACATTTGTTATTTTTTCCCATATACCTTCATAACTTTACTATATGTGCAGCTCCAAGTTTACTGCTTATCTCAATAACACATCTCTACATGCTCCTTCTATTCAGTCCCTCCCCTCTGATTGCTCTGGTCTAGGTTTTATTAATTTCTAAATTAAGAAGTTTATCTACTGTAGGACATCATTAGAGTAAAAAAATTTAACATTTGTGTTGCTACCCTCATGACAGCTAAAATGTTATTTTTTTCTATGTCAAAGAACATGTCTATAAATGCCAATTTTGGTAAATTTCTGAAAAAAACCACATCAATGTTGAAAAAAATAAACCACCATGACCTTTCAAATTCACATTCTTTTGCACTTTTTTCAGGTGAGTTGCTTGATATGTAATGAAAGCTTTACATGTGAGAAGAGAAGGTTAATGCTCATCTCTCTGGAATATTTACTAAATGAAAAAGTGGTTAAAGGTAGAAGACAAAACTTGATGGAATCATCACAAAAACAGAGCAAAATCATACATGCATTTTTCTCTGATTATGATTTATTTTGCTTTAAAATTTTTTCAAGTACCAACTAATGTTTTACCAATGTCTACATTTGAAGCTGGATGCTGATGAATCAAAATTTTGAGTTTGGCTCACCAAATTAATCCATTGTAAGGAATTATTGACATGCTGTCATTTAGTTTGTGAAGTATCACATAGCTCCATATGGCATGCACTAAAAATAATAAATCTTAGACAACTTATACTATACAAGTTTGTTTTGCTAACCTGATAGATTTTTTAAAAAGGTATAATTTATGCCAGTTGCACTAAATACCTTATGAGGTCTCCCTTTTGTAGACACATCTACAGCATCTCAAATTCCTCTGATTGAAATACTTCAGATCCCTTACTTCTGAGTGAAAAATCTGAGCAATGGAGGCCTCAAATTTAGTACAATGTTTTTCTGTGCAGAGACTGGACTACTTCATAAGATTTTTAAGGACGGCCTAGCATACCATGAAGTAATCTCTTCTATAGGGGCCAAATTCTGTAGGGAAACCTCTGAGTCCATAGATTTGTCTTTCCATATCAGCCAAGGACACCTGCCCTTGATAACTTGATGGGCTTACCTAAAACAAAGGGGATAAAAAGCGGATACAAATATTGAAGGGCCTTCAGGTACATTTAGGGCACACGAAGCCCCTCCCAGGGGCTACACCCAAAAATGGACCAGGGGTCATGAGTTTTCATACTTTTATAAGTTTGGTCTATTTGTGTATTAGGGGTTAATTTTCCAATTACAGCTTCAGGTAATGAAGTCATTTACCCCAAGTTTGCTCTCCCCCAACTCACATTTGTTTACATTTCTTGGGGCCTGAGACAGTGAGGTGTCCTTGATTCCCAGGCCTAGAGAGGAATTGTTGTGTCTGACCAAAATGGGAAAGCAGTAGCTAGCGCTCTATGTGGAGTTTAGAGATATACACTAAAGAATTGCAGGATTACAAATACATGAAAAATATAAAAGCTGAAATCCTAAGGTATCACCCTGGCCCAGGACACCTGAAGGCAGTTAAATCATGTTTTTTCAGACTGGTTTCTAAAGCAAAGGTAAGTCCAGTCTGGCTGTGCCGCTTTGGAAGGATTCCGGGAAGGACCAAAAATAATTTCAGAAGAAATTTCAAAGCCTAGCGATAACAGATTTGGGGACAGAGGTCCAATGCATTGCAGCTCCTGACTTTTCCCAATCTGCAAGGTGTATATCATTGTCTTTTCTTTCCATCCACTATGAGAATCTGTCACACTTGTTTGTAATCAAAAGCAATTTTGTGGAAATACAAGGAAAGGTAGGGGCAAGGCATATTGAAACGGGGTAGGGGGGTGAGAGGGGAGATAGAGATCTGCCTAATGGCCAAAGCAAATAAACAAATGCAATTTAACCAAAGCAACAAGGTATAGTTAGCTGAAGATAAAGAGTTCAGGAGTAGAAATACTGATAGCATAAATATCCTAAACTTGTGCCAAATTCTTTGTAAAGACAGAAAATGACAAAGAATTGATGAGATATTCATGACTGAGTGAAAATTGTTTGAATAATTTCAAAATTTCTTTATCTACTAAAGCATTTCCTTCCCTACAAGAAATTCTCCAAATAAACCTGTTTCTTGAATTATATAATAGCATTATAAATGCAGTAAAATAGTTCCTGAAGAAAACACTCACATCATAGCAAAACAAAAAGCCTTGCCCAAATGGACAAATTCAGAATAAAACTTAAACCAGGAATAGAACAAAAACAACACAAAAGTAAAAAAGATAAAGAAATTATTACAAAATGCTCCAAAATTCTATGTGTAGAAAGTGTAATTTAAATAAATGCTGCTTTAAAACTCAAAATACTTACATAAAGTGGTTTCCCTTAAATGGAAATATCTGTTAGCTTTATTAATTTCACAATTCCAGATAAGCTATTTGCTTAAAATAAAAACTTATTTGTAATGACTGAGACACAGGCTCAGACCAGCAAGGAATCTGAATCATGTAGTCAAAGAAACGAGCTGGTTTTATAAACTTTTTCAAGGTACAGTATTTCCTTATATGGTAATTCTCACCACATGACCTATCTCATGTTGCCATGTCAGCAACACACTTTCTTAATGTCCTTCTATGGGGTGATCATGCACTGTTCACGTGTCAGTCATGATCTTCAGAGCAACAAGGAGGTCCGCGTGTCTTTGTTCCCCATTGCTACGAATGGCTGCCCAAATCGGGACATTTCACAGGTGGTGAAAGATGTGGACCACACCAGTAACAACTTCCACTGGACCAGGAATCGGTTGACCAGGAAAAGTTCAGTAAAGGAACCCAAACACATGCCCATCACTTATCAGGTGAGCAGTGGAAGACTTATAGGAAGAAAAATATCCCTGGAAGAAAGATGGAGCCTAGACCTTTTACAGCGGCTGCTGCATTGGCAAAGTACTGACACTGCCCATGCTAAGCTAAGTTTCCTGCTGGACTGAGTGTCCACTTATGTAAATGATTTCCCTTCTGGTAGGACTTTTTAATTGGAAGCCTAGCAGGCAGTAGGACAGAAGCATTTATATATTGCCAGGAACAGTGATGCCGAGGCTTGTGGGCACCTCACTACCTGAGGAGCTACCATGGCAGCTTTTAAAGAAAGTCGTGCAGACATCCACCATTTTGCGACTTCAGAGACTGATTCCCCTGAGCTCTCAGCCCCAGCCGAACCCACTTTTAACATATCAGGCTATCCCATGGTCAGCCCATCCTCTACAGTACTGCCTTACCTTGATAAAAATCCTGAGGCGGTTGGTCCTTTCGACCCCAGACTCTCAGACCATGAACAAGAGGTGGATTTGTACCCTCCCTGGAATGATGATGCTGTGGCACAGCACTGGCAGAAACGTAGAGAAACAGCGATGAAAGAGTGCGACTTGACGGTTGTCACTGCCTGTCCTGTTATTTATGGACAAATCAACACACTACTTACCGAGATTTAGATTATAAAGTTATCAAAGAACTGAAGACACTGGTATAGGAAAGTAGTGTCTCTTCCTATCATGTTTTAAGTTACTTGGAGTCCATAAGTACCATGGATGCTCTTACACCTAATGATTGGAGAAGCATAATGAAGATTATCATATCCGTGACACAACTCACAGTTTGGCTTACCAATTACTGTGAGCTATGTACTACTCAGGTGGGAGTGTTGCGAGACAGAGCTCCGCCTATTGTTGTCACTCAGTTAACAAGAGAGGGCCTGTACGAAGCCCCTACAGCGCAGACAGGCTACCCTCCTGACGTGTATGGTGTTATCTCCCGCCTAGCCCTTCAGGCTCTGCAGCAGCTCCCAGGGGCAGGCATCAATGCCAATATGTCTTTTGCTAAGATTTTACAGGATCCAGCGGAATAATTTGTACAGTTTCTCGATAGACTGCAAGCTGCACTTTTCCAGCAAGGTGATAATGATGATGCCAGAGCTATTCTATTGCGGCAACTTGCTTTTGTAAATGCAAATGAGGACTGCAGAAAAGCGTTACTCACTGTTCACAATCTGAATAGTTGTGATATAGCAGACATGGTTAGGGCATGTCAAAATGTGGGTTCTACCACCCATCACACTAATTCTCTGGCTGCAGCTTTAGCCGCGCACCTCTGAGCTTCAGAGGTGGGAGTGGGAGGTTGTTTTAAATGCAGTTTGTCTGGCCACTTTAAGAAGGATTGTCCTTGACAAGGGAGCTGGACAAAAATGCCTGTTAGGTATTGTCCCCAATGCAGGAGAAGAAAGCATTGGGCTACTGATTGCCGTTCTCAGTACAATGCAAAAGGAGAAGCCATACAGTCAGGAAACTACCAATATGGGGCGGGCTAGTGCACCCCATAGAAAAAAAAGGTGAAGCAAAACACTTGGCGAGCGAGCTCATGCCCACAGCCACAGGCAGCACAGGGCTGGATTTGGCCACCAGAGAGTCAGTAATCCTCATGACATCCTTGGTTGGTGCACTTAGTTGCTACAGGAGTGTGGGCACCACTTGGAGATGATATGCATGCCTTGTTAATAGGACATTCTTCCACCACTAAGTTTGGGCTTTTTGTGTTACGTGGTGTTGATTCAGATTATGAGGGTCAAATACAAATTATGCTATACACCCCCCTACCACCTTGCTTTATACCTGCAGGTCAGCGTTTAGCACAACTTATTCCATTTTCCAACAAAACCCCTGGCAGTAAGGGTAAATGTGGCATGGGCGGCCTTGGCAGCACAGGCCAGCTGCAAGTTTTCTGGACAAGTTCCATCACAACGGTTCAGCCAACCCTGGTATGCCATAGATGGCAGAAAATGTAAAGGGCTTGTTGATACCAGAGCTGATGTCTCCATCATCAAAAGCAGCGAATGGCCCTGTGATTGGCCCACACTAATGCCACCTCGACCCTAAGAGGGGTGGGAGGAATGCAGCACCCTAGACAAAGTGCTCACCTTGGCTTGTTCTTGGCCCTGACGGGCAAACTGCTCGGATTGAGCCATTTATTGCTGTCATACCATGTACATTATGGGGAAGGGATGTTTTAGGACAATTTGGAACCACCATACAAATAGATTCAGCTTCACCAAAAGATCTTTTTCATAGGGGGCATTGACCAGCCGTTCAAAAAGCTCACATGTCAGACAGAGGACCCTGTGTGGGTCAACCTATGGCCCCTACAAAAGGAACAGCTGCAAAATCTACAACATTTTTTAGAGAAACAATTGTCCTTGAGCCATATTCACCCATCTTCTAGGCCTTGGAACATGCCTGTATTCTGTATACCCAAGAAAAATGGTATGTGGTGGTTGTTGCATGACCTGTGAGCAGTAAACATAGTCATTGAATCAATGGGTGCCTTACAGCCCAGGCTTCCATCACCTGCAATGATTCCCCTTGATTGGCCTCTAGTAATTATAGATCTGAAGGACTGTTTCTTTACCATACTTTTGGACCTTGACAATGCACCTTGTTTTGCCTTTTCAGTACCCACCTTAAACCACGCAGAACTAATGAAAAGATCTAATTGGACAATATTGCCACAAGGCATGTGTAACAGCTCGACCGTATGCCAAAGAGTGATCGATCTTGCCTTGCAACCTGTCTGCCACAGATTTCCTACCGCAACCATATACCACTACATGGATTATATTTTCTTGCAGCTCATGACCAATCTGTTTTGTGTTCCATTCAAGTGGCCATTATTCAGGCAGCTCAAGCTGCAGGACTAATCGTTGCACCTGAAAAGGTGCAGCATGAGTCCCTATGGCATTATTTAGGGTGGTAAATTACTCAGCAGACCATTTGCCCTCAGCCTCTAAAGCTTTGCGTTAAGGATACCTTGACTTTAAATGACTTGCAGAAATTGCTAGGTTCCTTGAACAGGTTACTTCCTATTTTAGGTTTAGCCACAGAACTTTTACACCCCTTGTTTGACTTGCTCAAGGGAAACCCCCATTTGAATTAATGTCGACAATTAACCCCAGAAGGCAAAAATGCCCTTGAGCATTGTGCTCAGGCACTGGAGAACTGCCAAGGCTGGAGATGGGACTCTGATAAACCCGTTTGCCTTGCCATAGTTGCTAGTAAATGTCAAACTTTTGCTGTTTTATTTCTGTGGTTTGTAAAGGCTAAGGATCCTTTTCATATGCTAGAATCGTTTTTACATCACACTGCGATCAAAACTGTGGACTGTCAAAGACATGTTTTCACACTTCATAGTAAAAGGCAGAGAGTGACTGCAAACCCTCAACGGCCAGGACCCACAGGTTATCTATATACCTGCGAGTAAGGACAATTTGTCATGGCTGTTGTCAGAAGACACGAACTTTCAAATTGGCTTTGCAGACTTTTCTGGGCAATTGTCTATCCATTATCCTTCACATCCCCTGTGGACGGAGATGGGTAGCCTCCTCTTATATGCAAAACACCGCTGCAGTATGATCCCCTTTGATGGACTGTTTTTATGGATGCATCCAGCAGAACCAGCAAGGCTGCAGTAGTTTGGCATATAAGTGACTCTGTCCAGTGACATAAAAAGGTGTTGACATTAAAGGATGCCTCAGCACAGATTTTGGAGTTAGCTGCTATTCGATATGCCTTTCAATTTGTTTTCACAGGAACCACTTAATATTTTAACTGATTCTTCATATGCTGCTAATGTTATTTTTCTTTTAGAATCCTCCTATATATGACATGTTGATAACCCCCTTTTATTTACAGAATTATGGGCATTTTGGATTTTGATTAACAGTTGACAGCATGATTTTTATGTGTTCTCACATGTTTGTTCTCACGCAGGTTTGCCTGGCCCTATTGCGGAAGGTAATAATTATACAGATATCACTGTTATGCCAGGTATTGTACAAAACATTTTTGCATAGGCCAAACTGTTTCACGACTTTTTCCACCAAAACACTCACTCTTTATACAAACAGTTTCAGTTAACTTCTTCGCAGGCTCGTGACATTTTGCTGTCTTGTCCCTCCTGTCGTGGAGTTGCTCCTGCTCCTTTGGCAGAAGGCATTAATCCTCGAGCTTTGACTGCTAACTCTACCTGGCAAATTGATGTCACTCATATTCCAGAATTTGGTTGTTTGAAATATGTTCATGTATCTATTGACACTTATTCTCGTTTCTTGATGGCAACTGCCCACACTGGAGAGAAGGCCTGTGATGTTACTCTGCACTGGCTCACCTGCTTTGCCACTTTAGGCCTTCCTGACACTATTAAAAAGAGTCTGCCTAGACTTCTGAATGGACTCGCCAATTCTTACAACAATGGGATGTCTCCCACAACACAGGTATTCCCCACTCTTCCACTGGGCATGCTGCTGTTGAACGTGCCCACAGGACATTGAAAACCATGCTTGAAAGACCAAAAAAGGGGGAGTTGGGGTGCCCACATTACAGATTAGCAAAAACCTTGTATGTTCTCAATTTTTTCAATTGAGATGAGGGTGGCCAAACAGCATGTGAAAAACAATATTCTTTTGATATGAAGGCTCATCCCAGACCTCTGGTAATGGTAAAGGACCTTTTAACAGGGCAATGGAAAGGACTCTTAGATTTACTAACATGGGGCAGAGGTTACGCTTGTGTCTCCACAGGCCACCATGTGAAACGGGTTCCTTCATGGTGTGTACAGCCTTTGTTTTGCCATCCTGAACGGCGAAGGCACTGCAAACATTTTACCTCTAAGATGGAAAGAGCATGCTACACATACTGATATCAGGTGCATATTGTTCATGTTACAGGCACACATTGGTGTTTTTGAAAAGTTGTTACTGGGTTACTTCCCCTCTTCCTTAGTCACACTGCATTTGAAAATGTTTCAGGATCTGTTCAGATTTTTCTCAGTGTGTTTTTACTGATTATAGGAAAAAGAGGGAGATGCTGGAAATAAGAATAAGGATCTTTTTCACTTTTGTTCACCGAAAAGCTGTTTGGGAGAGATTCAGATGTGGGCCGGAGAGTCAGTTGATAGTCGCCTCGTGTGTGAGGCAGGGACTGGTTGGGGAGACATGTGGACACCGTATGAACAGAGAGCTGATTGGATAAAGGGACGTGTAAACAACGACACCGCAGAGGGAGGCACCCAATGAGTGCTTCTTTGTTTAAGTTCAGCTAAGTTCAGTTAAATTCAGTTAAGTTTAGAGTATGAAAAGACTTGGTTTGTTACAATAAATGATTTTCTTTGGAGCAACAAGGAGGTCTGTATGTCTTTGTTCCCCATTGCTACAAAAATATTTCTTACTATTAGAGCTTGATGAAAAACAAAAACAAAACAACAACAACAAAAAAACTCCAAACAAACAAAACAAAAATCAAACAAACAAACCAACAAAAACCCAAGCTTCTGAAACATAATGAGTGTTTATATGAGTGTTTCATATGACAGGATTAAAATTAGGGACCTAAAATCCAATCATCCCATGCAGTGCTGTGGTGCATTCTGATGGCACATGCTATTCCTTACTTTATAAAAAAATGTATTTAGGAAGGAAAAAAGCCCAATTTAAAAGTCTCATCTTTTCTTATGAATGTTGATTAAGGACTTCCTAACATTTTCTCCAGTAAGAGCAAAACAGTAGAATTCTACGTTGTATTTCTAACTGCCACTGTTTTGCAGGCAACAAGCATAGAGTGTATTTCAGTGCAGGCTCAATGGGTTGCTGCCCGTTTTGAAGTAAATTTCCACAAATATTGAAGATGCAAAGTGAAAAGCTGAGCTGTTATTTTTTGTCTAAGCTAGTAATTCACCTTCCCAAGGAAAAGATGTTGATTTGCTTACTGCAAGTCAGCATTTTTTCAAAGCAATATTTTCAAAAAATGTCTTTGATCATCTTTGCACATTAAAGGAAATACGCATACATAGCAAACTTTTCTCGTTTACCCTACTTTAGAAAGTGTGGGTCCCTTCCAACTCCACATATTCTATGATTCTATGAAATTACTTTATAAGTCTTCTACCAAAGAAAAGTAAACGTCTCATTGACTTTCTGGTGCAAAGCATACAAAGTCTAACAGAATAAATTTGTTTTTACTTTAAGTTTGCAACTTTCAAAGAGAATTAATTCTTCTAGTGTTTGTCAGGCCTCTATAGTGAAAGAAGACATAATGTCTCTAAATTCTAGAAAATCAATGCAGCAGCAGGATATTTCTTTTCACAGTGCCAAAATGAGGATGGGAATAGAAGAGTCTGATGGTACTACAGCTTCTTGTAATAAACCTTGCTCATTCTTCAGTATCTGCAAATTTTAAATGCTGTATATACTACAATATGACATCTCCTTAAAAAAAGGGAAAAAAAGGCAAATGACATCACAAAGTGCTTACTTTAACTAACTTCTTTTGGAAAACTGCTGCAATAGCAATGGCCACATGAGAACAAACATTCAAGTAGGAGACTGCTGAACTGGTCGATATTAGTTACATATACACCTCAGAAGCACAAGTAATTTCTGTCTGGCCATTCTTTTTACCTTTTTAACAGAATCTGGAACTGGAATAATAGTCTGTTTCTATGTTCTTCCTTGAAAAAATTATGAATGTCATTCTTACACAGGCAACTCACCTCTCCACCAAAAAAATTCCAGAACCACTCAAAAGAGAAAAATCCATTATTACCTAGATTATACAGCAGCTCCATGATAGAAAAAATGATTTAAAAGCCTATATTTTACTGGTAAAACATGGATAAAAATGGAAATAAATGAGGATATTTAACATTTTCTTCAGCATCAGAATTTACTTAATATTTGTTTATTAGAAAAGTTTTGAGTATGTACTAGATGCTTCTCTGAAGTATTCAGTGTTTTGAAACCCACCACTAGGTATTCTGTATAACAGTGCATTCTTCCCAGCTACTTTTAGAGCAAAACCTAATCAAAACCACCCAGGTTTCATTTATCTCACCGGACAACAGGACTAGCGACTATCTAAAGATCTCGCAAACTTTAATACATTCTTGTGTTCCTCTAGTCTGTACTGTATTCACAAGTAGTGGGCAGATCATGATATTCTTTGCTTTCTTTATCCCTACAATAGTATGAACAATAGTTTTGGGGAAAGTGTTTGTAAAGAAATAATCTACTGTCTTACTCTCACCTCAAATACAGGATTTACAACAAAACACATTCCATGAGACATAGTTGCTAAAGGAGCAACAGGGATATCAAACAAATCTTTGACTTGGCTTTTCAGAGGAACAGAACACCTGTGATCATCTTCCATCTAATGTTAGACTGTGCTAACACCCATCAACATCTTGAGATGGGATGTGCAAGAATGCTACTTTGTTTTCTTGGCTGACAATATTAGTTTTTACAGTCCTTCTTACCATACGGATTTTTAAAATCAACCACAAGAAAAAAAAAAAAAAAGATAATTCTCTGTAACAGTGTCATTTGGCCCAAGAGGCAAAAAGCCACAGTAAAATAGGTTGGTCAAAATTTTCTTTTTCTAGAGGTATCACTCTGTTCTAAATGACAAGTGTAATGACTCTAAATATCCATATGGATATTTTCATGAGGGGAGGAAGAATTTTCTGTTTCACTTTCTTCTGACTTCAACAAGCATTTTAGAGTAACTGGATTTTTAAAATATCTGCTCATTCATTTAATCAACAAGCTGGTAAACATAGGCAATTGACACAATTCTAATGAGCCTGTATGTACAGGTGATAAACACATGTGTGTGCACATGTTGAGAGAAATTCCAAAAAGGCAGAAACTGAGTAAATACTTTATGTTATAAACTTTTTCTGTAAATATTTTAAACAATTTTTAAAATATAAAAGGTACCATAATATTGTAAAGAATAGTTACCTGCCCTTGCGGCATTATGTATACCTCCATAGGGAGCCATAAAGTCCTATTAACATTCATAATCACAATGCTCCAATATGGACAAAAAGTTTTATCTAATGTCATCTTATACCTTCAAGATTTAGAATATAAAATCCTTTAACCTTACTAAATACAATTGAACTTAATCCTCTTAGTTGCCTACATTTACAAAGTGAATTTTCAGTATAATATTCCACAATGAAGAATATTTTAACTTAACCAGAATACGCTATTTCTCCTCTATTTTAAATATATCTGTTCTTGATTTCATTTAGTGAATATAAGAATATTGGTTTTCTTGTGCATTTGATAGATCTCTTTGCCTTTTTCTAGACTCAAAATTTTCTGTGTGTAACTCAGTACAGTTATACTAGGACAGTCTCTCATATGCATATACAGCTATTTTTATTACTTGCTTTGGTCTTTTTATTAGACCTTTATCTTATTATCAGTTTAGACTTCTTTTGGATCATGGATAGAACTTCAAGTGGCTTTATTTAATCATCCTTAAATTGTCTGTCCAGTGTTAAACTAGTCAGCAGTGAAGACAGATGAGTCATCCTCTAGCGATGTCAAAGTCAGTTATTTAAATAAACAGAATAAACTCCTTTCTGAAGATAATTTTCTGTTCTTTCACAAATTTTGTAAAGAACCCAAAGAAGTCTTGGACCACACACTCAGATATTAGATGAATAAAACAGCATATCTTTTCTCTCTAATTTGTGACTGTAAAACAGTGAAATATTGCTAGTAAGATTTTGGTATTAGAACTTATCAAAGATTTATATAAGGACATTTATCTTTGTAATACACTCTTCCTCTCTTAATGTCACAATATCATCATAGTCTCACTCAAAAATCTCTCTGAAATTAAAACATCAACTTTCCAGAGGTTATCTCAATCGTTTTCATCCATTTTCAGTCCAGAGGCACACCTTGAGTGAAAGAAGCCAAGTATGAAGAACAGTGAAGTCAAGGGCAAAGGCTCATGTTGTCAAGGGCATGACAGGACAGAATCTGGATGAACCGCTCAGGTATCCACCTGAAAGTTAACATTAAAGGCTAGAATGTTGCATACATCTGAACAGGAGTATAGAATCCCTGGAAGGAAAACTGAATAAAACAGACACATTAGTAATTATCAGAACAAGACTGAGCTCATTTGAGTCTACTGTATGTACTGACAAGAATGATTATGGACATGTCAGGTAGTTCATTTGCCCAATTCCACATTCTGAAGCAGTGTGAGTCTTCCCTTGAATGGAAACAGGCCAAAGAATTGCAAACACTTCCTGTGTTCCTTTGTTCAATATTATATAAACTTGATCCGCTTAAAATACTTTCATTTTTCTGCACGACCATCTTCCAAGGAGTTCTCCTTTTGGATTTTTTCCTCCCAAGTCATTTTCCCCCATACGTGTTGCTAGGATACTATAATCAGTGGATACTTAAGAGAGACAAAAGAAGGTGTCACAGCTCAGGGAGGGGTGCAGCTGGCTACTCTCTCTTTACATTGGGTTTCTTGTGGTAGGTAGAAATACTGCAAGATGTGGACTGGGAAAATGGGGTTGGGTGCTGCCCCTAACTTTGTTTTGCTCTCAAAAGGGAGAGAGGCTGCTGTCATTGTG
>VWPU01001978.1:0-37354 GCA_013398955.1 Callaeas wilsoni | reverse complement strand
TTTTACCTGTAAGTAACTGGCAAGTGAACTCTCCTTCACTATGGGCCATGGACTTTTACATCTTTTTTTCTCCCCACCTGTTTTGTTGTGGAGGGTGAGTCCAAGAGCATCTGGAGGCCAGCCAAGGACAACCTACCACAGACATTTACAGGAGATATTGGTAAAGTTTGGGAATCACTAGTAAATGTATCTTTCAAATTTTTGAATCTGTCTTTTCAGAAATAGTGCAACAAGAAAAGCAGAGCTTTATTAATTGGCTCACTAGTTAGCCAGTTATGGATAATTGCATAGGAATGATTCAAACATTTGGAATCACTGTATTCGATCACAGGATGGATTGTGAGACTGAAATACAGAAGAAGATAATATTGAAAAATCCAGTAACATTGGTTTTCTAATAAAAATACCAACTTTGTAAACAATGTAATTAGCCAAAAAAACGAGTAAGGAACAGTATAAGACAAAATTAGCACTCTTAGAATGGACATACATTACTAGTCACTTATTACACTTAACAGTCACTTAACAGTCACCTTAACAGGCTGTATGTCTGAGCAGCCATATTAGGAGCATAGCCATAACAATGTCTTTCTAATTGGCTTTGTTTGGTGATTGCTGAGGGAGCATAATGGTTTGCAAAAGTATCAGTAGACCAAGTCCACAATTAAAAACCCAAGAGTCTGAGAAGATGAAACAACTCAGATTGTTCACTCTAAAATTAAGGTCATAGACCTCTCTGACATCTTCAAAGATCTGTTTGAAAAAATTCCATGGATTAAGGTCTCTGAAGGAAGGGTGTTACAAAAATGGATTTGCTTGCATTTTTCTTCTCTCTTTTGGTTTGGTTTGGTTTGGTTTGGTTTCTTCTCAGAGCAACCCACTTTTACAGGCAAAGTCACACTTGAAAAAGTTTTCCTTACATGAGTCATTGAAGCCATATTGACCTTGTAGATTTTTCCTGTGTAATAAAGAGAGGATCAAGAAAAATTGGTGATGTCCACAGATGACTTCCTAGTGTGCCCAAGTGGCCAAGAATGCTAATGGTATCTTGACCTATATCAGAAGTAGTGTGGCCATCAGGACCAGGCCCATGACCCTCCCCTGTGCTCGGCACTGGTGAGGCCATACCTCAAATCCTGTGTTCGGTTTGAGCACTTCATGACTAGAAAAACACTGAGCTGCTGAAGCATGTCCAGGGAAGGACAAGAGAGGCGGGGAAGGGTCTGGAGCACTAGTCTGATGAGGAGCAGCTGAGGGAGCTGGGGGTATTTAGCCTGTGGAAAGGAGGCTCAGGGGAGACCTTCTCTACAGGTTTCTGAAAGGAGGATGTAGTGTGGTGAGGGTTGATCTCTTCTTCTAAGTAACCAGTGTTAAAACAAGAGGAAATGGTCTCAGGCTGTGCCTGTAAGTTTAGATTGAAATCGGTAAAAATTCCTTCACCAAAAGGGCTGACAAGCCCTGGAATGTGTTGTCCAGGAAAATTGCTGAGTCACAGTCCCTGGAGGTATTTAAAAGATGTGTAGATGTGGCACTTGGGAACATGGTTTAGTGATGGACCTGGCAGTGCTGGTTTGAGAGCTGGACTCAATTATGTTAAGGTTCTTTTCCAAACTAAACCATTTCATGGACTGTGATTAAACATAGTGGAATCCCAGATGATGATTGAGTGGATCTGACTATTACAGACCCCATGGGACATGCTGGGGAGCACAGTACAGAGCACAGAGTCTCAAGTCGTAGGTAACTAGAAGGGCAACATTTGTTGTTGCAGCTTGTGCCACACTTGCTGGATGCAGCCTGGCTCCTGCAGAGTCACATCAGTGTTCATGATTCCTGCTCCCCAGTGCTTGCTTCCAAGGTTCTCTCTTTGACCGGGCACATCCTATCAAAGCATCCAGATCAATGGACACAGTATGAATAAAACTCAAAACCAGTGCCCAAAATATACCTTCTGAAGTGAGAACCCTAGAAAATCTAGGACAGAGACAATCTTCCTGGAGGCAGCTGAGGACAAGGAACATCACCACTTCTAATTGCAGCTTGAAAGTGGCAAGATTGCTGTTCTGGTCCTCGAAAGAGACATGGAAGAGATAACAGCCCTTCAGGATCAGAGCTGTTTCAGAGTACAGGCTGACTGCAGGTCATCATGGATAAACCATCCAGGTAGGACTGAAAACTCTCTAGAAATTTGCTGTATGTTAATTTCTTTTTATTTAAATGTGAATCTTATCATCGTGTTAATGAATAGACACTGATTCTCTACAAAGTGCTCTGTAGTCACTACCCTTTCTCTACCTTAGCAGTAAACACTGTCTCAAAGACACTCCTGTGGGCTTCCAAGCAGGGGTTCAGAGATGCAGCGAGGCAGGAGTCCAGAGCGAGGAATGAATTATTTATTAAATTTACAATACCATTTATATATTCTAGTTCCATAAAGCAATTGAACAGTGCTCACACTTCTCCTAGGGTGATTGGTCAAAGTCTCAGACACCCACTTAGAAATGTTTTTTCCTAATATAATGTACACAAGGTCAGAAGATATCAGATATGAATGCTATTTACAAAAACCCTATCTATTGTTTACATAGCTTACACAGCAAAGGAAAAGTTCTCGCAGAATGAATGCAAGAAGAGAAAATTTCCCTGCTAACAGCATTTCATCATCCACACACTCCAGGTACTGCTGGCGGCAGAAAGGAGGAGACAACAAATGCTGTGTGAAATTCAGATATGGCGTGAGACAGTCACAGTGCCTGAGTGAGGAGAAATCCAAATGCAGGTGGGCACTAAATGAAAGGTGGGAAGAGAGTAAAATGGAAAGTGCAAAGGAAAATGTGTCATGTCAAGTTCATGAAATGTATATATTTGAGTAAGAACTGTCTTCTCTATCTGAATCAAAGATGAAGTTGATTCTTGACTAATTTTCCCCTCCAGATAAACTATTTCTGCAGTGATTATATATGTGTTTAGAGCCAGTTAATTTACAAGACAATAAGACTTTGATACTCTGTATTCAAACATCAGTGAAAGGGTTTGTAGGAGTTTCTGGTTGTTTCAGACGGTCGGGATGGCTAGAGACGAGAGATCTCTGAGGTTATGTCTTAGAGCATGTAGTTTATACCAAGGACGTGGATGTAGGGGCCCTGCTTGGAGCTGCCAACTGCAGCTTGAAGCGGGCCAGAAAGTAAGAGAGCAAGAGAAGCAAAGGTAAGAGCAAGAGAGAGTAAGGGCAAGAAGAAGTAGGAGAAGTAGTAGAAGTAGTAGGAGAAGAAAGAGAAGTAGAAGAAGTAGCAGTAGGAGAGGAAGTAGTAGTACTAGTAGAAGTTGTCCGAGGTTCTCGTTTACAATACAATAAATCTTCTTCTGTGTTGAATATTCTAATTTCCATTAACCAATCTAGTACAAGATACAAATCCTATAGCATTTACATACAGCCTATAAGAATTGTTACATTACCTTACTGCATTACATTTTAAACTCTAAAAACTACTCTTTGGACCCCTGCTGCCAAGCTAATAGGGTCTGCTCTGACCCTTGGAGCTGTCTGCAGGCAGAGGGTATTGTTCAACAGAGAGTGGATCACCTTCAGCCAGCCATCCCATTGTTTCCCAGTTGTTCAGTAACTAAGGCTTGGTATCTCAAAGCTTGCTTTCGTTTCAATCTCACTTACGGTTTCCATATTCTCAGCATCCTTTGCCAGGCAATCATATTTATAAGGCTTTCCTGTTTCATCTTCCCCAACAGGGTTTACTTAACACTAGACTGTATGAGGTCAAACAAAGCATATGGAGAGCTTGCAAGTATTTTAATAGGAGATGTGTATTTAATGATCTGTTGAATTACATGGGCCTTGGAAACTTGCTATGATTCTCATAAATCTTAATAGGTAACAGGGATAGACTATTTACAAGGACATAGAGTGACAAGACAAGAGGGAATGACTTCCAGCTGACAGAGGGTAGGTTTAGACCAGATATTAGGAAGAAATTCTTGACTGTAGGGCTGTTGAGGCACTGGCACAGGTTACTCAGAGCAGTTGTAGGTGCCCCATCCCTGGGACTGTTCAAGGTCAGATTTGATGGAACTCTGAACAACCTGGTCTAATGGAAGATGTCCCTGCCCATGGCAGGGGGTTGGAACGAGTGAGCTTTAAGGCCCTTTCCAACCCAAACCATTCATTTATTTGTGAACATAGATAGAGTTGTAGCTGATCTAAATCACCAGAACACTGTGGCTGCAAGTGGACTGTTTAGCCAAATGAAGTGGAAAAAAGTTTTGAAGGCATCATTTTAGGCATAAAAGTTTTGAAGGCATACATCTTAGGAGCAGTAAATGTCATGTTATAGACTGGAAACTTTAATTGTACTGATAGTACAGATCTCAGGACCCTGCATATATTATATTGCTTTCTCCTTTTCAGCATATTTGAAATGCAACCTGGTCTTTTGGCTGCTGAGAGTAAATTCATTTAGAAAAGTACTAGAGGCCAAAAAATAACTTAGAAAAATATAAATTTATATGTGGGTGACAAAATAACTGCTTATTCTGGTGAATAACATTTCTATAGTTTATAAATAAATCATTTCAGCTTCTTAACATTCTCTGAGTGAAGTAGCTCAGAAGCTGCTCCAGAATTTGACATTTGGATTTTAAGCTGAAGTGCAGAAAAATAGACCATGTGTGAAGGTCACCAACAAGTCATCTAAGATATTAAACATTATAAACTGTCTAGCAACATTTCAGATATTAATTTATTTATGAAAAGACACTATACATATTGTAAGGATTTAAAATAGTTTCTGAGCAAGTAAAATGAGGAAGAGACTTAAACATTAGGTAAAGTATCAGCTAAACTATGTAGCCAGCTATATTATAGGTGCAAAGACATTACTGTCACCATTTTTAGAAACAGATACGTTACACACCAATTTTTGTACTTACTTTTTTGTAGATTTGCAGCCAGCAATTTAGCAGTATTCCCTATACAGAGGTCATCTGAATTTTTAATGGCATCTGAATTTTTAATGGCTTTTAAGTAATGTTCCTCAAGAATTACACCAAATATTTTATTTTTAGAAAAAACCCACAGAAAATAATAGTTTTTATTTTACAATTACAGTGATTTAAATCACCATGTATTACAAAACAAATAAAGAGCTTCAGTTTTTGGTTTCCTATTTCCAAATGAGCAAATGTGTAGGATGACTTCCAGAATACCATACTCATATATGATGTCCTAAAACTGTGTACTTTGGATTTCTCTGATAATTTCAGGCATTTGTCACACAGAGAATAAGTAAAGATCAACATATGTCCGTTCTGGCACATAATTAAAAGAAAATGGAATTCTGCCACAGGACCAAGGTGCTCCTGTCAGAAATCTCTTCTGAGGAATCTTAATATGCCCTGCTTCTTATGCTAAAGAAATGGCTTGACGTTGCAGCTCTTTGGAAGGCTCTGCTGCATCAGAATGAGCTTTCTGAACAGAGACAAAAAGTAGAGTAAGTCACCTTTGCTTATAAATCCTAAATTCTCCTGCATATCTTAAGATCCATGGGATTTACTGATGGGAGTAAGACCTGCAGGTCTTAATGCCAGGTTAACAGTACACGCACTTCCTTTTAACAAGTTCCATGGCAATATGGTAAATAAAAAAAATTTAAATAAAAATAATGGGAGTGGAGAAACTTAGGTCTAGAATTAGTATAGATTTCTTCAAGCTAAGCTATACATATAACAAAATTTTAGTGAAAAGTAAAGCAAAGATCATAATGAAATCCTGAAGAACCCTGTTTACCCTGATCTCATGAATCTCTGACTAGGAAGAAGATAGATCTCCTGCTCAATTTTAATAATCTGAAAGTTTGATGGTTACAGTTAATATTGCAAAAGGCAAATTCAGATGAAAAATTACACCAGCTAACATGAGCACTTATTTTAAAATGGGATGAGCTTGTGTTCTTGTGCAATAACCGCAGAAGTAACCTGAATACCAGCTACAACTGAAATCAGGTTCCTGATCTAGCCCTAATCTAATCTATCTGCCTAATTTAGTCTTAAATTCCCTGAAATGAAGTCCTCTCAAACCGTAACAAACAGGCTTATCTCTGACAAACACAGCCTTAACACACTTGTGGTCTCCTTGGGCACATAAAGAGAAAGAGGGTCTCACATCACAGTAGATTTCTGTAGCAGACTGTGCAAACTCAAATTATACTCAGGAACAAGGAATGAAAATTAAAAGTCTATGCTGCATTTCTGTAAATTCCACTGCACTGGTTTAGGATACTTGGGATACTGGGATCTGGAGTTATTTTCTACAAATCGTCTCTTAAAAATAATCAATTAAGCTATAAGTAAAACTACATATAATTAAGGACATATTTTCTTTTTCTATATTACCATATGATGGTCTAAAATTAAAGATAAAATGTGACATTGTGAATGTGCAGATTTACACTATTCAACTTCATAAATATGACATGACAGCTACCTTCTGTAAGGTAGAATATCCAATCTCATAAATTTTAGTGCTGTCAGTTACTGGAGAAAAGAGAAAGAAAAACTTTAACGTAACAAAGTACCTCTAATTCCCATATTTGTTATATGGAATGCACATACACAGTATGTTTGGAAGTTACTAATTAAAATGCATTGTGTAACATAAAAGATTATATTTACAACAGTGAATACAGGTTTTCTTCCCAGAAATGGTCCATTTTCTATTCTTGGCGTGCAGGTAAGTTAATACATTATTGAAAGATAAATCTAGTCTGATTTTTATTCCGTAAATAATTAAATGTCCTGATTCAAAATTCCATCATTTACTTATAAACTGCTGTTGACATTTTTTGATGTAATGTAAACCCTTCTATAGCTTACTTGTTAATATTGCTTTAATTTCCAAATATCAAGAAGGAAAGAAACTTCCTATAGTTTTCAACTATGCATTGCTGGCATTTTCCAATGCAACTCTGCAAATTTCCTGATGTTCCTTATAATCCTTTGTCAGATTAGTGCCTTGGGCATTTCACTTGGGCTGAAGAGCACAAAGATGTTGCTATAGAGGCCACTGGGATTACCAAGACTTCCAGTTCTGTGGTTTTCAAATTAACTACAGAACAGTAGAGTTTTGTATAGTTTAAAAATCACAAGGCTAAGGAGTCTCCTCAGAATAGGGAAACAGGCTTCAGAGCTTGCACATACAGTAAGTTCAACAGAATGATCAATTGATAATTGTCAAAACATTTTCTGTTTTTGATTCTTCTTTCAAAATTAAAATAAAAGAGCAAATAAAAGACAGTAGTCATCTGTAAGTGGATGAGGTCACTAGCATAACTCTTACCCCATCTGTCACTTTCATGTCCATGATCAATATGTCAAAATAATAATGTCAACAGAAATTAGTCTGGTTGCTGATTCTAACCCCAACATTACTATATACTCCTGAATTTAAAAAAAAAAAAAAATTTAAAAACCCTAATACATTAGGGAAAAAATATGTTAAGCAATATAAAAAATGTGTGTGCTTTTTTTACAATAACTACAAGGAGCTGGGTATTTTTAATTATATTAGGAAGCATGTAAACAATATGCAAAAACTTCATTTTAATCTATCTAACAAGAATTTTGTTTGAAAAACAATTATTTGCTCACCAGCTGAAGTACCATTGCTATTTTATAAACTCAGTGGCCTAACATTCTTCTCAATTGCTGTTTTTCTCTGTAGTTTGTTTGAAAGTTTCCTCCAAAGTATGTCCTCTATATGTTTTGGGACTGTGAACTTGGTTGAAAATTTAATTGGAATTGCACTTTGTAGGTTTCGGCTCCCTGTCCTGGTACTCGATCATGAGCAAGAGAGACAGGATACATCATCTTATATAAATGTGAAGTCTAATATTCTAAAGAATATGTTCTTTCTTTCTTTCTTTCTTTCTTTCTTGAAAATCTACAAGCTGGAAATGCCTTGAAACTTCGTAGGTTATTGCTGGTAGGTTTTACTGAAAGGGAAAAAAAGCAAACCCAACACCCATAAACAATTCCCCCTCTACCTCCCCCTACCCCAAAAAAAACCCAAAACAAAACAAGCAAGCAGAACCAAACAAAAAGCTCACATCCGCAATGTTTGGTACTGGATGACAGAATTGTAAAAAGTGGTTATTGATAGACCCTAAATTAATGGGAAAAGTCTTGTCTTCATGAAATCACTTTATGGTAAAACACTGTTTTTCCAGGCAATTTCAATTAACAAATAAATCTGCTCCCTTTATCTTGTCCCTCCCTGGCCTCTTGGACTCTTCTTAGCAGTAAAGTGAAAAGATATCACAGATTTCTGCCACTCGATATGCCTCTGAAAATACTGACACCAAGAAGTGAATATTGGTGTATTTATGATTAAACTGTTGAAACATGCTAGTTTTGTTCACAAAACTGTAAAGTGTGAACAGTTCTCCCAAGGCCAACAGAAATACAGGACTGTAAAACCAAAATGAGGGACATGTTTATACTGTTAGCACTGATCTTTTTAATGTCATTGTCTAGGATATCTTCCATCACAATGTAGCAGGTAGATAATGTCTGTTAAATGTTCTTTACGCTCACAAAATGAAAGACACACAACGCTCACAAAATGAACTGAAGTTGGCAAATACCCAAATGAGATTTAATTGTTCTAATGAAAATGTAACAGTTTCTGTGAGGCAGTACACGGCATTCTAAAGGAAGTAGATATCTCCAGAAAAGAATATTTGAAAACACTTTTGAAATGCACTTTAACCATCCAACACTTAGCTAGCTGCTTCCAATATTTCCAGCTTTAACTACTATGAAAATTCAAGTCTCATTTGATTGGAATATAATTTAATGGAACTTCAGAAAAATTAATATTCTCAATATTGCCAGACTGTACATATTTAGATTAGTGCATAACTGAACAGATTTAAAATAACTTTTTGATTAAAAGCATCTCTTTCAGAACAATAAAACATTTGATGGTATCACTGAAATAAGCTGTGGGAAGATAGAGAGAAAGTAAAAGAGAAACAGAACAGAGGTTGAAGATGTATGAAAACTGAAGAGAAATAATTCTGAGGTTTTTTTTATTTTAACTTACACAAATGTTAAGACTTCAAAGACAAAGACAGAAAAGAGATTTCTTAATATTGATCAGTAGGTACAAAATAAGGAATAGTCATCTATAAAACTTTCCTGATGAGAAATATCCAGTAGTCATTAACCGAGACATAAAACATAATTAAATTTTAAATAAAATTTGGGAAGAGGAGCATACCTATCTCCAGTGTTAATGTCGCAGGAAGAAAGAGAAAAAAATAACTCTCCTGTTGTAAAAATTTCTCTAATCATTTCTGCGAGGCATTTACTAGGAGAAATCTTTTTGAGTTAATATGTCAAAAAACTTCTCTGAACTAAAAATATGGTGCTTAGGTGGTCAGAAAAACACAAGGTCGTGCGGCCTCAAGGATTTCTTGTATTTGACACAGATAGAATTCTTGCATTCAACACAGAGAGGCAAATCATTTGTTCTACTTCTAGAGATGTCTGTACCAACTCTAGTGATGTTCTAGGGTACTAGTCCTCTGTTACTCACTTAATAAGTCAAAATCAAAAATATAGCTAGCACTATCATTATCAATAACTTAAATGTTATCCTCAGACTAGGAGGGGACTTTTTGTGCTCTTTTCAGCCATTGACAAGATGAGGAATTTAGTAAAAAATATTCATTAAAGACGTCTGCCATAACTATAATATTACTGTGGTGAAAGAAAATGTAGTTAGGGCTAGAAATAACAAAGAAAATAGATTCTCCTTATGCATTCACAGTTCCATCCGAATCAGCAACTATTAAAATTTTAATGGAAGTCTCCCTTTAGAATGGGAAGAGATGGACTGGTGCTGAGGAAGTATTACTTCCAAGTGCTTCTTTGTTGCTAGGAAGAGCTCTCTGAATTCTCCTTCGCTGCAGAAAAAACACAACCCTTTAAACAGAGTAGAGCACATCCACAATAAAATCAGTAACGCCTCTGTAGGACATGTTTGAAAAGTCAGGTTTGATTTGATAGTATACACAATCTTAGCATATTTCTTCATCTTTTGTTAGACATTTACTATTCTCTCCCATCCAAATTCATGGAAGTGCACTGCTCATGATTTTAATAATTATTTTTTTCTGAATAGAACTTAGAAATTAAAGCCTAGGGCCTCATTGTGCTATGGCCTGCACACGTCTGGGTTTAAAAGATTGCCTCTTCACCAGAGACTTATATCTAAATTGTTAGGAAGTGTGTGCTGTTACAGAGGTGATTCAAGGTATTTGATCAAAATGCTGGAATTTTCAAAGGCAGATAAGAAAATTGAGTCTGCGCTCAACAGCATTAAGTATTCATAAGATTTCTTGCATTACTCTCATTTTATCACTCATATAAACCATTACCATACATTCATTCTAGACAGACTAAAAATTACACTCTCGAACAATTAATAAGTATTAAAGAAAACTTTCAAAGAGCAGTGTTCGTTTAGCCAGTCTTCTGACAATAAATTCTAAATGCTAATGCTGAAACTGAAAAATTTTTGTTTTTGTGGTTCTACGAGTCCTGTTGCATAAGAGGATGATAAAACATATCTAAGAACCCTTCCAAAACACTTTACACTTCGGAATATTTTCCTGGCATCATAGAAATCCACAGAAAGTCCACAATTAACCCTGAAACTGAGCTTAAATTTTATTTTTAACTACTCTGGCTACAACAGTTTCTAATGTGTTTTCTGATAAAATGTTGTCTGAAATGGCTCCTGTTGCACACCTCCGGGGAAGAGACATTTTCTGCTGTTGCTGAGAGGTGCCATGAGAGGAACACCAAATTTGTGCTCGCATGCTCAGGTTTCCATCTGTGAGAGTAAATGTTGCTGTGAAAACTCACTATAACAGCTTGTGCTGACACTCAGTTTCCTGACTAACCCAGCCCTTTCCTGAGTGTGAGAAGTAGAACCTCTGAGCTTTCTGTGTTACCTCTCCATGTAGTCTGCCCTCCACATATCTGCTCTCCCCTGTGTGTAACACATTAGCCTGCTAAATGCTCTTTTTGACATTTAGGACCTGGGGTGCTGACACACCTGCTCTCTGTGCCCTTCATGGAGCACTGACACAATATACAATCCCTTCACATCTTTGGGATATTATATAGATGTATTCCCCCTTGGATACAGCCCTAGCAGCATTCAGCTTGAAGTTCAACAGAGGCAAGGCAAGCAACTTGCTGGAAATGTGTCTTAAATTCAGCTCAGTTTTGTAGTCCAAATTTCAGAACTGGTTCTAAAAAGACACATGCAAACAATAAAGTTTGAACTAGTCAGTAAAACTGTTGATATGTATTGTTTATCTTATCTGAGGTTGTGTACAAAACATGCGTTATAACTATTAAAAATGCATAATAAGAATGCAATTATTGGTCTGATTTAAACATAGAACATAAAGAAATACTTATCTGATAAATTATTTATGCAAGCATTCACATTTTGGTGGCATTTCTTCAATATATTTTAGTAGTCCCAAATTACAAAAGCTTAACTTCAGCTCTGTATTGATTTTCAGCTGATAAGCTTCTTTCGATCATCAGTAAATTAAAACTGGAAATTGTGGCTACAGTTATGTAGTGTATTTTTCTTTCTGGAATAATCTACAGGACTTCTCTATTCTAAAATAATAATCTTGTTTGAAAAGATGAAGAAAGAAATGGAATTTCCAATAAATTCTCTTAAGAATGCCTAATTCTAAAGCACATTTTTATTCATTTGCTTGAAAACAATACCTGAATTTTTATTGATTAAATAGATTTTGCTGTTTTTTTCCAAATTTGCAGTCTCCAACTGTCTTTTATCCTGTAAAGTTTTTGATTTTTTAAAAAAGAAATTAATGCAAATATGTTTTCTACATGACTATGTAGCTGCAATTTGACTCTAAGGACTGTTATATATGCCAAACTGAAGGACACTGAAATTAAGCAACACCAGGAAAGAAGCCATAAAGAATTTTGAAGACAATTGGAGTCTTGCCTGAATGCAAACATATACTGCAGACTTTACTATAGATTTCCATATAGTAAAAATAGATTTATTTAGCATGTAAGACCCTGAATAAAAATAAAAGGTGAAAAATGGCATTTGTAAACATAATATTTCAAGAGTTAAAGTGACAAAAGTTAGTGAGAAAAGGAGATGCTAAAATAAGATGGTTGTTGTAGAACTGAGGCACTTCTGGAGACCAAGACCTGCTTTTCTGCATTGCAAGTCTCTGTATCTCACAACAAACACAGAAATACATGTCTCTTCTCAACAACAGTTTGCAGGCAGAGGAAGATTTTCAGCTGGGAATACTAGATCAGACGCATACCCTAGAATTATATGGATGGTAAAAAAACAGATGCAGCAAAGACACAATGCTGAGATTCTCTTCCTGCTTGCAGTTGCAGAGTAGGATCAATATTGCCATGCAATTCCAAACTATCCTTCAGTGCTGTGCTGCCCTGGATGGGACTGAGTGCTCTTTCTGTCTAAGTAATACAACTGTTAATGAGTTACAGCATCTAGTTAATTATAGCTCAGGGAGAGGAAGCTAATGGGTTACCAGAGGAAAAACTGGCCTTATGACTATTGTAATGATTTTGAAGTGTTTGGAAATACAGGATTTTCTGGAAGTTCCTACAACAATAGGATCAGTGGAGGAATGAGAATGAGGGTTTCCCAAAGTGGTCTTGATGAGATTCCTGTATGATACCTAAAATGTTGGTTTAAAAAAAAAAAATAAAAATATTCACACTTTAGCTCTCCATTCATGCTAAAAAAAACCCCAATAATTTTATATGTGAGTAATATATCTTGGAATGAACAGTATTATAACCTATAAACCTCAAACATTAATTGGCATGAAAATGTAAATTATACTGTTTATTACATTACTTAGATATGTACATTTGTTGCAGCAATCATTTGGCGGTTAATCATCTTGCCATAGTTTTAATCTGTTAGTTGCTACTAGTTGAGATAATTTAGAAATGGATTTTCCCACTTTTTATTCTATTAAAGCACCTTTTTCCTTAGAAATTTAAACTTGAATGTGCATGGTAGAAATATGAAAAGTATTATTGTGAAAATGAATCATAAATTATTACATATCTGTACACTGTACCTCCATTGCAATCAGCATTAGACAATCTTGATTTTATTTATCTGTGTTTGATGAAGGTCTTTGGTTAATTGAGAATTATTAAGAATAGCTAAAATAGGAGACCAAGATATAAATGTTGTTTGGATTGACTTGATTTTTTTCTGGACTTCTTACTGTGATATAAATTCTTACTTGGAATCAGCTGTTAAAAATTCCTTAGAATCAGTGTGTGAATTTATTCTAGGATACAGTGAAAAAATGGGAAGTAAGCATGGGATTGGAATTGTGAGATAAAAGAGTGTGAGAAGAAGAGAGTGGGAAACAAGTAGAAAAGCACCAGTGATTAGAAAAACAAAAATGCCACCAAAAAATGAGCTATTAAACACAGACTGAAACACACTGGAATAAACGCTTTACTTAAAAAAAAAAAAAGAAGACAATAACAATAAGAGCAAATTTAAAACCAGTAAAGGACTTAATGAAAGGAGAGGAATTAGCATATATTCAAATAAATAATATTAAATTAAACAAAAGAAGATTTTGGGAATAACTCTTATTTTTATTTGCATATAGATAACTGAGCTAGGACTTGGGTTTGGAGCTGACCTGCAGCCATATTTTTTTAATTTTGTCATTGCTTGCACTTTGCTTTTCTAGTTGGCAATACTCTTTGTTATGTCTTAAATTTTATGAAAGTCAATAGAACTACAGTAACTGTTATGATCAAATTTTGTACAATGGAAATTATTCTGTACACCTTGTTTTATTTATATCAATTTATATTTTTTTGTGATACACTTGCAACACTTTTTCAGAATCTAAATTTGCTGTAGGAGTCATTTTGTGTTTCTAGAATTCTCCAGCCCTTCTTTTTCTGACATTTATGTGGTCCCTCAGCCAACTCCTCTCTGTTACAGGTCACTTGAAAAGTACGTATTAAAAATAGATGTTTGGCAACTAGGTTTTCCAAAGTTACTCAAACCTTGAATGATTTGGATTTCATGCATAATTTTGTTTTAAAACTCTGTCTTTAACCAAGAGTCATCCCCATCTTCCCTGCAGTCACCAAGGGTTACCTTCTTAGAATTCCCTAGGCAAATACATTTGCAATCATTGCCCAGGGTCAATGTCTGCTTTTACAAATTTAGATGTGTTATACTCTTTATCCACTTGACTCACCACCTTTAAACATTTATGTACAGTTCCTCTATTTTTTCCTTCAGACTCCAAGCAATCCATGAAACTGCCCTTGACGGTGACTGCCTCATCACGCTTGTTTTAATCCCATCATACAGGAGGTTAATACTTGTCTGCTGTCAGATTAGCAGTGCTTTTGGGGTTAAACAATGTAGCTGACCAAATCCTTCCCTTTAAAAGCAGGATTTAAACATGTTTGTTGAATCTTAGTGGGTTTATTTTTAACAGATGAAGAAGGAAAACATGAAATATGGGGTAAGACTTTCTCCTATAGAAATGTAACTGCAAAAGATGCGGATATCTGCATTTTGAAAAAGAATGACAGCTGATAGAAAGAGTCACAGTAAAGTTCATGTGGAGACATCATAATCTTGTCTCCTCCTCCATGCTTATTTCTTAGGAATAAAAGTTCTGTTCCAGATACTAATTTTGAATTCGTTGGGGTTTTTTTTCACTAAGAAATTGAGCAGTACTTATACTTTTCAGCTTTATGTAGGAAATGTGATTTTCTTCAGTTTAAGGATGTGTTTTACCTACTTTTTCCATTAATTCAAATGCTTATCCTCACTCCTTTATCCTCCCAAAAGTGAAATGGATTCCCAAAATGTCAGATGCTCCAGAAACTCCACTGGAGAATTAGTTGTTAATTTTGCCAGGAAAAGGCTTAGAAATGTTGGAACAGGTGACAAAATTGATGGGGGGATGCATGAAGAGATGGAAGGACAGACAGAATAGTAAAATAGTCCTATTTTCTTTAGCTTCAGAAATGTTTAGACAAGCTGAAGATATGTTCCTGGATATTTTTATTTGCTTTCTAGGTTGGCTTTTCTTTTTCTGAATTATTTTCTTATATGTTAAATTTATTGTGTACATATTAAGCACATATAAGTAAATACAAAGGAAGAGAGAGCTCTGACCTTGTATAGATGCAGAAACAAGGATGACTTCAGCAAAACAGATGAAACAAGGGTTACGATTCCCACTTGCTTCCACTGCAGACCTCTTGACTGAGAGCTGACATTGGGGCTAATATCCAAATGCTACCAAAGAGAAAATATCGTAACACAATTTAAAACATTTTTGTACTATTTCTGACTCTTATCTCCTCAATGGTGACATTAGTTTGTAAGCTTCAGCTCCTTCACTCAGCAGTATCATTTACAACAGCTGCTTCTGCTATTGACTGATGAAATTAAAATGCACTTAAAAGCATTACAAAGAACAGACTTGCAGATTGTTCAGTGAGGATTTACATTACCTTGAGAAACATTATTGATTTTCCATATTTATTTATGGGACTTCTTCCATGACATATTTTTATGGATATTTGAAGGAGGTGAGAAAAAAACACAGCTATGATTCACTTTAAAGACTCCAAGTCCTCAGACTTTTTTTTTTTCTGGTCTTCTTCTGAGTGGCAAAACCTGCTACCCTATTTAAATTTCGAGACTCAAATTTATACAGACAAAGCTTATTCTACAAATAATTGAGTGTAGAAAAACGGCTATTTCTCAGCCTTCCTGAACATACATAGAGTCGGCATTCATACCCTTTTCTGTTACTTTTACCTGTTTCTACTTTGTGCCAGAGACCTTCCTTCTACATTTCTCCACTTCTTCCTCATCTGGCATATAGAATAGCAAAAGGAGCTAAATGAGCTTACAGAACAAACTCACTATTATGCCATTATTATGTAAACGCCTATTAAATTTCAAGGTAGAAAGTTCAGCATGAAATTACTCAAAGTAGGCTGTCAAAAATTTCATTTGCAAAATTTCTTTTTCCTAATTCTGGCATAGAGTAGTGTTATTGCTATTATTACATAAACAAATAAATTTATTTTGAAGTCTGCTTAGATGTTGGTATAAAGGTTGTTGTTTTAATAGCATGGTGGCACAGAAAAATATATATATATGTTTATAAATAGTAACCATTTGCAATGGAGACAGTACGTGCAATGCAGACAGTATTACCATGATGTTAAATAGGATCTTTATGAGTTCAATCTCATTATCTTAACAATTTCAGAGAGAACAAGAATATTGATGAGACAAGATAAGTCTTCTGGTCTCTTATAGCTGAAATAGTGAAGATGTTTCTAACTAACTCCCTAACTATATCTCATTCAATGAAAAGTATTATTGTGTAACAGCTAAAACGAAACACATTATAAAGTTTATTCTCTAAGCTAAACTGACCTCATTCATTGAAGTCATGGCTCTAAACATTCCTGACCAGAACAGCTTGACACTTTTCTTCTCGGCTCTGGTGAGATCCCACCTGCATCCAGCTCTGGTGTCCCAGCACAGGAATGACATGGACCTGTTTGACTCAGGCAAGAGGAGGCCACTAAGATGATCAGAGGGATGGAGCATCTCTGCTATGAGGAAAGGTTGAGAGAACTGGGGCTGTTCACCCTGGAAAAGGGAAGGCTTTGGAGTGACCTAATTGTGGCCTTCCAGTACCTGAGAGGAACCAACAAGAAAGATGGAGAGACTATTTACAAGGACCTGGAGTGACAGGACAAGGGGGAATGGCTTCAAACTGAGAGAGAGTAGGTTTAGATTAAGTATTAGGAAGAAATTCTTTACTGTGAAGGTGGTGAGGTCCTGGGACACGTTTCCCAGAGAAGCTATGGCTCTCCTATCCCTGGAAGTGTTCAAGGCTAGGTTGGATGAGGCTCTGAGCAACCTGGTCTAGTGGAAGGTGTCTCTGCCCATGGCAGGGAGTTGGAATGAGATGATCTTTAAGGTCCCTTCTAACTGAAACCATTCTATGATTCTATAAGTCATCACATTTCTACCAAACAATAGACAGATAAGATAAATACCATAAAAATCAAGGTATGTGTTTCAAGAATATGAAACATCTCTTTTCAGGAAGACTATAGGAGGAGTACCATCTTTTTATCAAATATGCTGTTGTGCATCAATGCAAAGATTGAAAGATGTCCACAAATAAATAACAGCTTAGCAACTTTTATACATTAAAGTCCTTGGAATTGTGGATCTACCATGACTGTTTTCAGGAAATATATAATTTATATCAGTTAGTGCTATAATACAGCATTTGGAGTTACATCTTTTCATAGAAAACGTACAGATTATTTTTAAAAAATCCTTTGAAATGCCAATGCTTTATGCTATCAGTGCATTTAATTTATCTAAACCTTTTCCCTTTTAAATCAAGCTTTGCTGAGACAACATACAATTCTGTTGAAGGTAATTTGGATTTGACCTATTGCTTACCTTGTCTCTCTATTATATCTTCTTCACATTTCTTCCTATGCTCTCACAAACAAAATGATCTGAGCTTCTCAGAGCAATGTTTGGAAAGTTCCAAAAACTTAGCGTCTACATAACAGTATCAGCTTTATTTTTGCACATCATCAGGAGTGGTGTTGATCCTTTAAGTAGCACAAAAGAGCTGCACTGAAAATGCAACTTGAAAAGTCCATGAAATTCAATCAGCTTATAGATCTGAATGTTCTTTCTTCTTCTTTTATGGTTTAAGAAACAGCACCTAAGCTTGCAAAATGCTGTAAATAGCTGATGTATAAAAGACAGCTTTGAAATAAAGACAGGACAGACTAAGAATAAATAAACTGCAAAATTTTATTTTAAAAATATGAATTTTTCTGTGTTATTGAAAAAGATATTTGTTATCTCAAGACAGTAGAAGTATTTCAGAGGTTGTTCATGCAAAGGATTTAAATGTATCTTATTTCATTATAGACTTTGAAATGTGACCACATCTTTTAGCATCACCACTTTGAATAAACACAATATATACAGCAGATTCTCAGTAAGCCGATAGATGTTTTAGAACTATATTAAATTAATACATTGTGAAGGGGCATTGTTCTATTTATCTTGATAAGAGGATTAAATTCACATGCCCTAAACTAAGGCAAAATGTGCCTGAAAAATGTTGATCACATAGCTGGATTTTCTGCTTCAAACAACAAATTAGAGTCAGTAGAAAGGAATAAAAGATAAAAATTTGTCCAATCGTGCATGAATAGTGAGCCAAAAAAAGGTCATATAGCTGACATCTCCAGCAATGTCCTGCATTTGCAGTCATAACACTTCAAGCTAAGTAAAATGTTATTTCTCCTTTCCTTTTCTCAGCTCATCATTACACAGTGGTTGGACAAACAGAGGTTAAGTGAAAGACAGCCTGTGTTTGAATAAGTGTCTCTTCTTTAACTGCTGTGCCTTGCGTTGCTTTAGAAGTAGTGAGTGGTCACATTGATAGAGACTGTAGTTATGTAGAGACCAAGGTGATCATTGAAGAGCCAGAATTAGGGAGACTGAGTGAACTCACTTTGTGTTTGTGAAACATACAAAAACATATGCAAGTGCATTTACACATAGATTCATTATTTCTTGTCATAATATTAGCAGATTTCCATATATCCACATCATGTAGCAATATTGATCCAAACACTCTGTTGGCTGCAAATTTGTGTGTTGGCTCCAAACTGGTCTCAGTTATTTTAAGTTGAAAAATTATCCAATGATTTAGTTCTTGTCTTTGGGATTTTTATTTGGTTACCTGTAGAAAAATAATCAAGTTAAAATGTTCCTTACTTTGATAAACATGGAGAGAGGGGTATGTGATGTTCAGTATTTTTTCCAAAATTTATTTAGCACCAAATCGTACTAAATATCACTATTTTAAAATACATTTTTAGCTTTTTTGATTGGGTTTTATTTTCGTTTGCTCAAGGAATGTCGCATCTGAGATTGTTTGAGGAGCTCTATCTACAGTGTGTCTCATTTTCGTAGAAGTTGCACATCACGTCTACTTAATTTAATAAGAGAACTGGTGATATACAGACTGGTCAGCTACAAAGTATTACTATTTAACACCAAGAAGTAAGAGGTCAAACAAGCAAACAAAATAATTTAACCATACAAAGATGTAATAGCCAGAAAATAAACAGCAAAGGAAAATTGGTAGCAAACTTCTGCTCAGTTTCTGTAGTGGGAATCTAGAAATCCTCTTAAGATGAGTGGAATTTCTCAAATTTATTTTGTCTAAGAGTACATATTTTTGCCATATTCTCAGAAGCATTGGAGAGGCTTCTGGTGTAGATTTCTTTGGAGGGGAAAAGAACAATTTTTCATATGGATAATTTTCACAGAATTACTACCTGAAAAAGACAATTCATTGGGAAACTGAGTTGCTGGAGCTACTCATTAAAAGGTCAAATTGACACAGCAGTAGGGTACATATTTGGTTATTTGAATTGCCTGTTTCTTGACACTATTATGTAGCTGCTGAAATGCCTACTAGGACGGAGGGAGAGTGACACTGTGGGCAAAGATATTAGTGATCTTCAAAGTGGCTCGCAAATGTAGCTGTATGTCATATTTTCAAATGGAGCTCAATTTTTTCTAGAGTAGAAAACTCTTTCTCTCAACTAAGAGACAATGGTGAGGTGGCTCAGGTAGGCAATAGGGAGATGAGGAGCTGGCAACATGCAGATTTAGCTGCACAAATACCTGTCACAGCTCCATTAACCTGTGTACCTCTCTTTAAGAAAGAAGGCCGGCCAACTGATCACTGCTCCTCTTTGCCTTCACTAACCTTGTCAAGATACAAAAACATTCTATAAACAACATTAAAGAGCAACTTTCAGTTTCACCACAGTGCACCAGAGGAAAAAAGTTAAAAATATTGAGAAGTCAAATGAATTGGAAAAATTGTTTCTTCTCTTTTATACTAAGATCTAGAACCCTTCCTGCTGGAGTATGCAAGGTAAGTTCCCTTTTGCATCCCACCAGATAATGGCTAAATTTAGTGCATGGACAAGAGTTGGGTCACCTATCTGAGGAGAAATCTCAGCACCGTGCAGATCATATCTGTTTTGAAAGAAAAAGGCATTTTCATTGCTATGGTCTTAGCAACAGCACATTTGAAATATATAAGGTGCAAGACAATACGAAGAGTTTAATGGGAGAATTGTGGACTTTCTGTAGCTGCTACACAATTGTGCTTAATTCTTTAAATCAAGTTCTAGACAACTCTGGGGGAAAAAAAGTGATATAAATTCTGAAAATAAAAGCAAATATGATATCATATAGTGGCAGGTAATTTCAAAGCTACTTTCATTGGAACAAGCTAAGGTCTGTAAATATTTTTTCAAACTATTGCAATGAGTATTTAATTCCTTTGTCACAAATACAAGACAAATTGTGTGCTAGGCCATTGACTTTCCTTTCCTTATATATGATATCTGATCTTATTGGTAGAATTTTAGTCAAATATTACTTAGACCTTGACTTTTTTTTCTGCTGAATATGGACACAATCTCTGCCCATCTCCTGCTTGTAGTTCCACTACTTTTCTCACTCAATCTTTTGACCCAACTCGGAACCATGCAGGTGCTGGTACTGCAGAAAATCATTGACCTGTGAACAGTTTCTGGAAGTTCCTCACCTGTCCTCTCGGTGTCTGTGTGAGTTCTGTAGATAAATGTCATAATGAGGATTTGTACCTGCCTTCTAAGACCAGGTCATCTCAAATAAGGACTTACCTGCAAATCATCTTGCAAGTATTGTAAAGACATTTCTTCCATAGACAATTAAGGAAAGCTGTGCTGGGCCTCTATCTGTTTGCTCTGTCATCTCATATTTATCACTGGAGGCATGCACTTAGACAAAAATTTCCTTCTCAAATAAGGTATTGGATTGAGTGAGACTTTAAAAATCAGTGTATCTAAAGCCATATATAAATTTATGAAAAATATCTACTAAAAGAAACTCAGAAATAATTGCAACAGCACTTTCATGAAAGATTCTTTTAATTGATGAAAAACATGGGTCTTGTTGGACAGTATTAGCTTGGTTATACCCTTTCATAAATTAAAACTATGATTTCTTCTTCTGTGAAATACATGGACGAGTAAAATTTCACTTCTCACTATGTGAAATTGAGACCAGTTCCTCTGCACAGTTTCCATCTCAGCTTACTCAGTGGGCTTAAGTGACACAGAAGATGTCAGAGTCCTTGGCAGACTAGTCTTTCAGCTGAGTTTCACTCAGAAAAATAACTGACATTCTCTAAAATTAGGTTTCTGTACTTTGGCATTCTTTGAAATGAGACAAAAATATTTTGCAGGGAAACTAAGAAGTTTCAAAGGATAAATTAGTAATTCAAAGTAAGTAACAGCCTTAGAATTTACATCTCCCAAACTCCTACAACACACACAACACGTCTAAACAAAAACAATTACATCAATAGAGTGTCACCAGCATAAAGCCTGAGCAATGAACTGTTAAATCAGTCTCTCTAATCTCAGACAAATTACAGTGCTTATGCAGTGTTTATTAATACAGCATGCATCAGACTACTTAATCAGGCAAATCTAGGGTTTGGGCTTGATTTTTTGTCTTTTAATAGAAAAGTTTCTTTTTCCCATAAAACAGACAAAGTAAAAATCGTACATAAACCTGCATTTTCCAATGTATTTATTTTTTATGATACTAATTTTTTGGTTAAAAATGTTACCTGCTACATGTTGTGTTTCACTGTTAAATGACCTGAAATGACATTTCTATAAAATGATAATATTTACATGACGAGGAAGAGAGTTCTTTTGGGTTTTGATTTGGTTTGGTTTTGGGATTTTTTTTAATTGTGTAGAAGAGGGATGGAAAAAAGTATAATTAGTAAATAATGTCACCACCAAATTTTGTGCAAATGAGACACTGTAACTCTCTCTGAACAGAGAGTTAGGTACAATGTTGATATTAGGCCTTAACAGCATTATCAAGCAAGTATTGCTTTCCTAACTTCAAATTTGCTTAAACCTAAAGTTATTACCTTTCCGGTTTCCTTTGTAAGCAAAGATAAAACTGTTTAAGAACCATAGTGCTATTATTAGTTATCATGGCTACTTTTAATAATGAAAATATTACAGTAAGATATACTTGTTCATTTTTCTCAATGTTTGACATAAAAAATCTTCTTCATATTTAGTATTAAATTGATAAAAGAAATCAACCGTCTTGTATCATCTGACATCTGGGATTTTGAGTTGATTTAAATGTATGTGTTTCTGCTAAAGTCAACAGAGCGGAATTTCAATAGGTATTCATCTGATGCATTATTTCTAAATTGCAAATTGGAGACTTTAAGCTTAAGGAAGGCCAAAAAATTTGCTAAAGATGTTCTTCTAGCCCATTTAACTTAGCATATAAGAAATCTTCGTGTATTTAAAACTTAGCTCCTATTCAAGTCTTGCTAGATATGAAGTTACAAATTAGAGATATTGCTATTTGTTTCCTATTAACTGGGACCAGAATCAACAGCATTTTCAAATTTGGAGCTTTTTAAACCTAAGTTTAAATGATTGGATGCCAGAAATGAATACAGAACTAAGAGTTTTGCTGTACACTCTCTGCTTGTCTTTTTATAGTCAGTAATGAGCAAATAAAACATTCTGTATTATGGACAGAAAGAATGATAGCTGAGACTAAAATGCTTTAATAAAAGAGCTGAGAAATAACTGTTTTCAGAAGGACAGATCCCTATATGTCACTGACAGGTGAGGCACAAGAGTGAAGGACCAAAGTTGAATGTAATGGGGCTCATGGTGATCCCAGGGCTCCGCATCCATGTCACGTTTTGACTAGGAGTGATGCTTGTACGGATGGCCCAGGCACTCAGAATCACACTGTGTGGTGAGTTGGAAGAGACGCACATGGATCACCAGTCCAACTCCCAGCCCTGCACAACACCAACCCAAGAGTCACAGCATGTGCCTGAGGGCATTGTCCAAACACTCCTTGAACTCTGTCAAGATTGGAGCTGTGACCACTCCCTGGGGAGTCCACTCCAATGGCCAGCCACCCTCTGGGTGAAGTACTTTTTCCTAATGTCCAACCTAAACCTCCCCTGACACACGTTCAGCCGTTCCTTTGGGTTGTGTCACTGGTCACCAGACAGCAGAGATCATTGGCTGTGCTTCCACTCCCCCTCAAGAGGAAGCTGCAAACAGCAACGAGGTCTCCTCTCAGCCTCTTCTTCTCCAGGCTGAAGAGCCCAAGTGACCTTAGCTTTTCCTCATACAGCTTCCCCTCCAGGCCCTTCAGCATCTTTACTGCTCTACTTTGGATACTCTCTAATAGTTTAATATCTTTCTTGTATTTTGGTGACTGAAATGGCATATGATACTCAAGGTGAGGCCAAATCAGTGCAGACAGCTGCCTATGGACGATCTTTGCTTTCCTGCTGTAAGCAGCAGTTTCTGACATGTCCCTTCTGTGATCGATGAAGTCAAGCATCCTCCAACCTTGGTTCCCCCAGGAAGGAAGATGTTTAAAGCCCATCCATGATGCTCTTGAAGGGGTACTGTGAGATTCCTAGTACACGCACAAAATTAACTTGCGCCCAAAAGGAACCCTCCAACACTAAATTACTAGTGTTGGCAAACAATGTCTCTTGTAAGAGACTTACATAGCCTCTCAGTGTTTAAATTCTTAGTCCTTTCATAAAAAGTGGAGGGTTTTTTGACATATACTTGACAAAGGCTTGGTAGAATGGTAAGAGGAAACATTGGGCTGCAGCAGACTGATGGTCAGGACACTCACCAAAATACAAGACATCCAAATTCTGGTCCCTTCCTAATTGCATCTTTTTAGTTATAGGAGGGACTATCAACTACTCAAGAACAGGATGCACCTTGCTGTCTGCTGTGCTGGTTTTGGCTTCAGTAGAGATAATTTTGTTCATGGGGCTAGTACAGGGCTGTGTTTTGATTTGGCTAAACCATGACATCTGCCAAGAAAGGATTCAAAATTTCTATGCCAGAAGGAGGTTAGAAAATTACTGTGTCTGTATGTCCTACTGGATAAGGCCCTTGGATGGTGGGGTGATTTCTTTTGTTCCAAAGATTGTTGCAAGAAATTTATGCATTTTGTTTCATCACAATAAGAATATTCTAGATTAAGAAGATGGGTTTTTTGTCTGCTTGTGAGAAGAGACCAGAACAAAAATTCCTAGTGATGATGGAGTGCCTTTACCAGCAGGGGTAGAGCTGCTTGCACTTCCTCACTTCGCAACCAGGAACAAGTAAGGTAAAAGCTCAGTGTCCCTTCCTGTCAGGAAGACTTCAGTATAAATTTGCACATCAATATGCCCTGATCAGTAGGATATAATGGGCAACTGACATTACAGACTCTACTGTGCATACCAGGAATGTTCAACATTTACCTATTGGATCAAGCCTTTGGGGAATAGTGACTCATTTCTTCCTAAATCCTGGATCCCTGTGTGGCTTGAAAATGTATTAAATTCTTTGCTACTTATATGAGGAGACCTTTGACCTGGACAGAAGCAGAAGGCAATCGGATCCTGAGGTTTAGATGCCTCCAGGCATACACAGCTACTGAGCAGCCTCTGTCAATCCTCCTTTTGGACACATATTTCTGTGCTCACCTATGCCTTTTTTAGCTGTCTTAGTGTTTAGAGCATTTTTACACTAAAAAATGCTTTTCTTTTCTTGTTTGGAGTGGTGAATATAAACAAATATTTTGATTGCCATCAACACGAATGATTTCTGAGAAAAAAAATAAAGAGCTAACATTTTTTCATTATCAAGATGCACTTGAAATTAAATTTTAACACGTAAAAATACACAGAGAGATGCACATTCATTTTATTCTTCTCTACTCAGGTGTTATGCATCAATTTCAACAGTGAGCAAAGACTGCCATCTTCTGACTTACACAGTATAGCTGCACAAGTGAATATCATCTTAGTTTGCCCTGTTACTGTTTATTACAGTGCTTCTAACTGGAAAAAAACCTTGGTCACATCTTGATCCTGTTGTCTGAAATACTGTGGCCCAGTGAGGGCCTTCACAGTACACTGTTCCACCTCTGAAAGAGAAACATTTACCTGTGACAAGTAAAACTTGTTCACTTCTTGGTTTTCTTGCAGAGCTTTTTCTTTCATAAGTTTGTCATCTCATCCACACTTCCAAAGAAGTATTTTCTACTGCCATCAGTTAATTTATCAGTTGATAATTTTCTTAGCAACTTTCATACTAAATGGTTAATGCTGTGACAACACAGAGCAAATGTGTATCTACCTCCCATTCGAGGTCAAAAGTATCCCAGCAACTAATGCTAGTACCTGTAGAATTTCCACCCAAAGATTCGGCTATCTAGCCTCTGAACCTAAAAGTAAATATCAGGCAGTTAATCAGATGCCTCAAGCTGTTTGCTAAATTTTAAGTGATATTACAGGAGGTCTGCAGCACATGGAACAGATGTATCTACATACATTGTGCCCAATTTCCGTGCATTTGTTACTCAAACAACAGACTGACATAAATGCACAGGCCTCTTTTAGCAGAAGGAAAGCATAGCTAGCAACATGTAACTGTTGTTTTTCACAGCTTTTATACAGACTTAAGCCCCTGGCATGACGCTGACACAAAGCACAGGCAGATCAGGAGCTCGAGGTGTGGGAGCCCATTACATCCGGATATCACACAAGGAAATGCAGTGTCTCATTCCAAGTGTTTGATGGACCTACCACTGGCAC
Organism: Callaeas wilsoni; assembly: GCA_013398955.1. Taxonomy (NCBI): domain Eukaryota; kingdom Metazoa; phylum Chordata; class Aves; order Passeriformes; family Callaeidae; genus Callaeas; species Callaeas wilsoni. The sequence goes on along the minus strand of VWPU01001978.1, from coordinate 11,411 downwards.
AGAAGACCAGCTGGCATATGCTCAGCAGGAAGTCATGTTCTCCAGTGCTGAATACACTCCTAATCCAGCAGACTTCCCTAACAAGAAGGAGATCTCTTGGCTACCAAATTTCATCCAAAGTTTAGATCACTTTCTATCTGACCTACAGTACCTGAATTCTCTATGTGTATCCTGTCATACAGCACAACTAACACAGCAGATTCAGAATATATCATACAGCCAGATCAATTTCAATACTTCACAGTTTGATCAGTAGTCTGGAAGAGTAAAAGAGTGAAAGATTAACTGATTCGGGTGAAGAAAGCAGACACCTGTATTTGCATTTGCTCTATTACTTCCATCTTTATTTTAAGGAAGTTTTTTCTTCATATTCTCTTTCATGACTCTCAGAGTGTTTTTGTCTCATATAAGTAATCATTTCAACTCTTTCCTGGGGAGAAAATCTACTACTTAGAAATATTTTATGCCATATTATACAAGATCACTTTTTCTGTTAATTCATTTCAGTGTATTGAAGTGCTAATCCAAGATTTATTCAAATATAGGAGTGACTGGATGTGAATGTTTCTGTGTGTTTATGGACGAACAGATAAATATTCTTCATTCAAAATGCTCAATCATAAAAAAAATTCTCACCTCTTAGCCACTGTGAGTAGAATCCTCGTCTCTTCCTTTCCCAGCTTTTTGATGTCACTGGTTCAACCATCAGTTATTTATTTAGTCCCTTGAGAGGAAAACCAAAACAATAGCTGGGTCTTTGAGACCTCACTTGTGGTCTCAGTGCATCCAGTTCTTGTCTTCCCAATAAAGAGCTTGAAACACAAACTGCAATACAGGAAACTGGGATTAAAGTTAAAGAAATATTTTTTATATCACTATCTGAATGTGCATTGGTTTTGCATTTTGTTAGGAGCATATATGCAACTAACTGTGGTAACAAGTTCTTCTATCTGTGTAAATTCTTTTCTTTCCATTCAGCAGTCAAGCAAAAAAAAAAAAAACAACAGGCAAAAAGCCCCCCTGAGTTGGAGCAAGCCAAGTGACACTTCTGTAAATTCTATAAAAGCAATAAGGACACTTTCCTCAAGCTAGCCAAAGAAACAGATCCTGGTGGTCAGTATAAAAACCAAAAGAGAAGCAAGATGTTCATCTGGAGGTTGTAGTGTAGCCTGTACTGGTTCACACTTCGCTGTCCTGTTTTTCTTTTAATCTTGTATTAAAAAAAAAAATATCCAACAAGGCCTTTAAATTTTCTGAATGTGACATTGTTGATTTTAGAGAATAATATTCAGTACAAAAATTACCATGAATGAGGAAGGTAAGGGTCCTGATATCATTTCAGAGAATGATTAGTCATTTACACAAGGTAAAATAATATCAGCAGAACACTCAGCACAGAGTACGTGGATTCAGCTCAAATGGCACCAGACAGATCACTTTGTTTCCAATTTCTGAGTGTAGGAAGAAGACATAAGTGTGAAATAAACTGTTTGTTCTGACCAGTTGAGAAATGGATCAGTACCTATTTTATCCTTTCGTAACCAAAACTCTTCATCTAATAAGCTTCATTTCAACAGAACTTAATAGACAGCCTAGACCTATTTTCATGGACTTAATTTCACATGACACACATGCTACTTCAGTGCAATAGAATTATAAAAATATATTTTTTAAATTATTATTTTTATTCTTTTTTGGCCAAAGTATCCATTATGATCTCTGCTGTGGTCTCTTCATCACTGAATGAATGTATTTGCTTGCTTGACTTCCATTTCCATCTTAGAGACAAGAATGACCAGCATTCACAGTCCTTCTGAGCATTGTGTGTCTGACTATTAGAACAAAACCAGATGCTAAATAAAGTAAAATACAAATTTCTTCTCATCTAGGATTTCTGGTAACAAAAATAGCACCTTCTCCTTTCTCATATCCTGCACAAAGAATGCACTTGAGTTTAAAGAATTATGCAGAAAATCTTGGATAATTTCACTCTCAAAGAGTAAATTAAACAAGCTGTAGCATCTTATCCTTAATCTATGCATCTATGTTTAAGTGTTTCAGAGTCCAGGAGATGTTTTAACAGCTGTAAATATTTCATAAGTTGGTTTTGTACTTAAAGCATTACTTTTTTACATCAAGGAATATATTTATGATAATCAGCACAGATAATACCTTGAACTATAAGGATGATCAGGATAAAATAAGAAACAAAACCCTTGCATTATCTATCCAGAAAATAATCAGGTCCTAAAATCCCACATTACACATGTTTACATGAATATCTAAACATGACACCATTCAAATACATTACGTAATGGATTCTGACTTCACTTCAAATGCTCACTTGCATACTAACAGAAATATTAGGAAAGGAAAAAACAAAGTGATCACGAATTGCCTACAGTCATTAGGCTGCAACGACATGAAGTACATTCAAAATCTTTAAAATTCAAACTGTACAATTTTCCAGTGCTTACATGATGGTGTTGGGAGTCTTCCCACTCCTTTGCCCAAGTTGAATGCTAATACTCTGAAGAAAATTAGTATTGATGAATATTAACATAGGAACAAGCAATTGAAAAGTACCTAAGTCGCTTTACAGTGTATATAACATCCTGGACATGTTTCTTCTATTTCATAACCTTTAGAATCACATCTTGCTGTGCTGAAAAATATATTCTGGAAGAGTTGGGAAAAAAAAAAAAAGATAAAAAAGACGGTTTTTTCCATGGTCACGTATTTATCATACTGCTCATCGTCTTTCCAATTGTGTCGCAGTCATACCCACAATTTTTCTAGCTAGTAACCTGAATTGATTAACGATGTTATATCAATGAGAAAAAAGCCTCTGGGCATGAAAAAAATGAAGTAAAGCAAATATAAACAAAGAGTTTATTTTTGTACAGTTACCATATCAATGGATTGCATTTTTTCTTTTTTTTTCCTTTTTCTAAAAGTATCTTTATAGGTAAGCAATAAGATCTGAAATTTTAGTAAGCAATTTGAACCCTCTGCAATGCTCAGAACTTCTGTAAATGTGATGAATTGCCAAGTATCTTATCATGAGATGAATTTGATACAACTTTGTCTTGAAATACCTAATGAGTGTTGATAAGGAAAATTGTTGCAAAAAATGTTGCTAAATGTTGCAAAAATAAAACTGTTGCAAAATTTGCATTGTTAGTAAGTTTAGGCACATCCTTCTGCATAAAACAGATGAGGATCCATGAGGTTATATACGTCTTTATGCTCTTCTAGGGCTTCAATAGCTTATTCAGAATTCCAGTCAACTAGATATTTGGCAACATTTCAACCAGTTTTTCTTATTCAAATTTTAATTATATGGGATTTTGCAAAAAGTAAAGTGTAAGTTAAAAAACCTCCACAGATATACAGATGTTATATGAAACCCAGAGAAATCTTTGGATTTTGTCTTCAAGTGACTTACTAACCACCTAGATGAATACTGGAAATTTCCCTACCAATAGATGAGTTTTTTCAATTTCATCCTTTTTACTTCATGTTTGACCAGCATAACTGGCTTTTGGTACAATAGGTTTAGGCAATTATTCTCACATTATTGTAAGGGCTATCTGAAAATGAGCATAATTTTTGTTCTTTCCTGCATCTCTTCTGAGAATGTTCTGAAAGGGAGAAATTGGCATGCAAAAAAAACATTCAAGTTCTCTAATTTGAAGACATTTCCATCTTGTATTTGATTGAAAAGCATGTCAATAGTAAGAGAAGAGACGTTGTAGCTGTAAAGACCACAACTTCCAAGTAAATCATGTGGATTAATCCCAGTCAGAAACAATGTCTTTCTAGAATTCTTTCTATATAATTTAGAATGTGTATGAATGAATACAAAATATATGTGAAGAAGAAAGAATCTTTCTTGAATTCAACTCATTTTGCATGGAGTGTTATGCACCCAGTTTCAACACAACTATAATTGAATTCAGCCTAATTGAAATGGCATTCTCCTAAATAGTCACATAATCTGAGGGGTGCTTTTCATCTCATGTGCAGGGCATGAATGCAATGCTTGTGGAGTTTTCTTTTATTAAAAGCTTAATGTACGTTCACTAATGTAGGTTTAAACGTGGCCTAATTCTTAATCAAATATATTTCAGCAGTAGGAGGGCCAACATTCAAATAATGATTAATTGAAAACTTAATTAAATACTTCAAGACATCACATGAAAGTGTTCTGATAAAGTTTCAGGTCATGCAGTCTGCATCTGAATCTGAGTAATGAAAATGAAGAATTTGATCCAAAAGCCTTTATAGTTAGTAACTGAAATTACCCCAAAGCTGCTGAAGAAAATCTAGCTTTGAATATTTGCAATGAAGTCTTCTGGGAGAGTTTTGCATTACATGGAATATAAAAACAAAGAGTTGGCTTCACCTGATCATTCCAAATTGCTGAGCTTCTATGTTTCCTGTGCTGTAGAACAACACTTTACAAAACTTTATCTGAGACTCCCAGAAAAAAAAATACTTTCCCACTCTAATTGGAACTGAGGCTCAAAGACGTAGGGATTGTTGGTTTTAATTAAATTTTATGGCTTACATACTTTATTCTGCATGGTTAGTCACAGCATACTGATGGGCAACAACTCACACACCTTCTGAAAACTTCCAGATTGTAAAAACAGTCCAATCTATTCACAACAGAAAACATTTGTTTAATTTTTTTCAATTTATGCCACATTTTTCCTGATCCACAGGTGGTTCATATCATATATGATATAACTTTGTTTTAGCACTGTTCACAGCTGTTCTGGATGAAGGATCCTGCTGATGGTTTGTTTTAAAATCAGTTATGGAGGGTTGAATTAACATTGAGAGTCCCATATGCAATTATGCTGATGTGTGACCTTCCTACATAAAATCTTCAGGACAAACATTAATTTAATTCATAGAGAATAAATCTAGAGGCAGCAAAGACAAAAAGGGAAGATACAGTAAGAACACTTTACCAAAAGGCTTGTCAGCATGTAAAACAAATAAATAATATTAATTTGCAAATTAGACTGCAGATGTATTTTTCATAGAGAGAAGCTGGGATGGGAGGTGGAGGTGGGAGTATATGTGTATGCTTGCATCATTGTTAGACATGAGGAAAAATTTCGTCATGGGAAGGATAATTCCTCAATTTAGTGTTACCACTGACACCACTCCAAACCATGCACCTCTCCATCACTCCCCCCTCCTTCCACCCCTCCCCTACAGCTGGATGGAGAGAAGAACCGGAGGCACAAAAGGTAAAGGATCGTGAGTTTAGATAAGAACAGTTTACTGGAAACAGCAATGGAATAAGACAATGAACTGTAACATAAACAATACCGACAGAGCTACAAGAAAAAGGTGAATTATTTCAATGTGATTGCTCACCCAACATAGAAAACCCCTGAAGATACCTGACCACTCCCTCTGCCTTGAAGCTCCTGGAAGTGAGCCTTTCACTGCATCCCCACACCCAGCCATGATGTGAGGTGGTACAGAACAACCTCTGGGCCATGGTCAGGCCCCCTCCCAGCTACTGCAAAAATTAACCCTGTCCTGACTGGAACCAGAACAACAGCCCAGGTCACTTCTCTTTTCTAAAGTAATGCTGTGGCCCATTTATTATGTCATATTTGTTGGCAAGTATCGATCAGCTCTGGCAGTACAAAACCATCCACAACACAGGGTTCAAAGAATATACGTCACCAAACTGCTGGAGCTGTGTGTATTCTGTACCCCAGTGGGCTTCAAGTGCCTTGTTAATGTTCATGTGAAGATGGGATATATCTCCCTGCTGGCTGTTATTAAGGTCAATTTCATAAACGTCTATGGATTTTACTTTTCCAGCTCTACTAAGTAGTTCATTAAATTGTTTGATTGATTTCCCACTTCTGCCTGGTTCTTGCTCCTGGATGCCTTGATGTCTTTCTCTGAAGTATAGAAAGGAAATTACATGATTAAATAAGGGAAAGAGGAATACTGTAGCTTGATTTCCACTGCCAGCAGCAGCATATTATACAGCTACATACATCTGAGCCACATTTATGAAAATAGAGAAATCCATACCTAATACAGAGAAAAGATCCTCAGCTATATAACCTGTCATTCAAGAGAGATAACTCACATTCTTACTATCAAGAAAAGCCAAAATGAAAGAGTGTTTTGTAAATAGATTTTTGATGTAAAGCTTACAAAGAGATGATATCACAGTGTCCTTCAGTCACATACAAGGGTGCCTTAACAGCTCAGACAATGCAGCCTACCTTGCTTCTCATATCTTTAGCTATACTGAAGCTCTAATTTAATCTTCACTGTTTTATTGAAAACAAAACCAAGCACAGCACCAATCTAAGAAAAAAACAAAAACCAGAAAAACAAACTAACATACCTGGAGACTGTGTGCGATTATCAACTTTGTCTATTCATTGAAACTATTCAGTTTTTTGCACTCCTCATTACTATTTTTTCAGGAGTCTTCACCAACATACAGATTTCTTTCTATTGCTGGCCTCATAATGGCACAATTATCTCTCTGAAATTAATGTCTCCATAGTTTGCCCTAATCATAGTTTGTATCCTTAGAAGCGCAGACTATGTACTGACATTCAGCTGTAAAGCTGATAAAAAAGAAGCCTCGTGTTAGATTGGACTCTGCCTGGAGAGATACCCATTCCAGCAATCTCACTGCTCTTTAAAACACAGTTTTAGAGAACCAGAGTGACACCGTCTTGATAAGCATCCAACCCCTCCCCTGTGGAGCTGCTCTTCAGTCATTTCCTCTCTGAAGCATAATGTTGCTCAGATCTCTGCAGCAGAGATCTAATAGGCTGTGCCTACGCGTTTTTCTCTTCTTAGTTGGAATAAACAAAGAATTTATAATACATAAATGTTTGGTTTAGGAAATGATAATTTGTTACCAGGTTTCTTCCAGATTTTGTATTGTGTCCTTTTGCGTCCTCTCCCATAAACCCATAAAAAGTGTGGAAAACAGGTGTGTAAAATCATCTATTTGTGTCTGTTTCCAAGCATAAATTCTGACTGCCTGAACGGTCCCCTGTGTGTGGCAGGCCAGCCTCTTGCTGTTTGCTTCTTCCTAAACCAAAGCAGAGAGTACATATGACCCTAGATCCTCCCATCCGTAGCTCAGTAAATTGTCCTGAGCACTCTGCTCTGTAGTTTTGGCTTTGGCTGTCAGCAGTAGGAGCAGTCACACTGGACTGGCATCCACACTGGCAGCCCTGCAACCAGCACGCCCTTCAGCCTAATCAGCCTGACAGATGTTCAATGTCTGTGTACCTACCAGAGGTTGCTGGCAGGTGGAGCACGGTAGGACTCTCAAACATCAAGTAACTCTGATCATTGATCTTTCTGACTCCCCAGGGAGCTTCAGGAAACATTTGCTTCACATGCACTTGTCAGGTACATCATCTCACATGAATTTTGCTCTGAATGTTCTCCCATCTCCTTTGGTCTGTCATGCTGTCTGTTGATGCAGGTAAGTGCACAAAACAGAAATATGGAATTTTTCTTAAGTAATATTCACTTATCTCAGTGACACATTTGTGCATGATATTCAGTGCAGGGTAGAGGCAGTCATCTTCAGTTGTTCTCTTTTTATTTTTTTCGTTTTCCTTCTGTTCATGATAAACTACTTTTTGGCTTATAAGGTTTTCATTTCATGAAGTTCTGGGATGATATGCAAAAGGCAGGAATCACTGCATAGGTAACAAAAATGGCAAAAATGAAGGAAGTCTACATGTTTCTACTCTTGCTTTACTTACGCCTTTTATTAACCCTCTCACTAACACCCACCTGATCTTGTACCTCTTTTGCCCTAAAAATTATTCTTGCACTCCATCTCTTTTGGAAAATTCTTTGCCTTAATCTGTAAATGTCTTTCGAATTACCTGATTCAGTGTCTTAATCGCTAAAATCCAGTCACTTTACTAGCTTGATTCTTTTCAGAGTGGTTTCCATCTTCTCCAAACCAAGTCAATCCAAACTGATTTCAGAAAAAGTCAAAAAGGAGCTGCACTCATGTTCCAACTTTTCCATTTAAAGTTTTCTAACCACTTTACATGTGCCTTGTTTAGTTTGTCATTGGATATCTGGACATAGTCATAACCTTAATTTTCTTCAAGTTCTTTTTTTTATCTCACTCACTGCTGTAATTCTAATGAAAATGTCCTTAGGCTAAACACCTTGCTGCTACAAATAGCTGCCTTCCAAACAAATAATCTTCAAACTTCCTGCTTTCCCTTTCTGAGCACTGTGCAATCTCACAGCACTTACTTGCTTCTTTATTTTCCCTCCCACTCTCCTTCATCAGTCTTTTACTGTCAGCTTTGACCTGAAAGCTGTGGCTGTCAGGACAGAGAAATTAAAATTCATTCACCTCATAGGGAGGTAGAGCAGAAGGAGGAGCACAAGGCTGTATTTCCACTAAGACCAGTATTCCCAGTTCAAGCAGGTTGTTAAGTTTTATATTTCATTTCTTCTCTTATTTTTCAAATCTTCAGTTTCTGTTCTACCTGTCTTGTTTCATCGTTGACTTTATAAAGCAAGGAATAAGAGGTCCAGAGTTTTCACTGTGTGTTTTATTGGGATCCAATTAAAAATTGTTATAATAAATTTTAGAGATTTCAAAGGAGTGCTGCCACTGAGTTTTGGTATCATTCACAGAATGGTAACCTCCTGTAGTTTGGGTTTCAACTGGTTTGTTGGGGTTTTTTTGTAAAATAAATAGTTCGTCTTCAAAACCTGGAACAATTTCATTTCCTTGATCCTTCAGCTCTCTAGGGTAAAGAACAAAGCTGGCATCTTCCCAGTGAGTGTAGCTGATACAGAATTCTCTTTGTAATTTTTCACAGAGAAAACATGCCACCCTTAAAGGAAAGTTTAAATTTACCACTTCCTGTAAAGTGATGTGTAAGTTATTCTCGCTTGTGGACAACAGCTTAACTCTCCTATCAAGGAAGCTCCCATCACCTTTTAAATTCAGATCAGAGCAATTTTTCTGTGCTCTAGAATATTAATGCTTATTTCTGTGTTGATTTTTCTCTAATGGAAGGCATGTATTCTTGGTATGTAGCCACTATTGAAGAAAATTTAAGCAAAAAACCTAAAGAAACAAGATACAGTGGTTGAGGTTAAGATAATGAAGTTATATTGCATCCACCTCTGGGGTCTCAGCACAGAAAGGACACTGGCCTGTTAGAGTGAGGCCAGAGAAAGCTAAAATGATTAGAGGGCTGGAGCACCTCTCCAGCAAAGACAGGCTGAGAGAACTGGGATTGTTCAGCCTGGAAAAGAGAAGGCTTTGGGGTGACCTAACTGTGGGAAAAGCAAGCCCATCTAAGTCCATCAGAACTGACTTGCCTTTGCCCTTCTTTTAGATTTGGAAGTACATTCTGACTTTATTGCTGGTAGCATAATTTAAAGAAACTCTTAATCCTTGATTTTGGAAAAAGTTTTTTTTTCTTTTATCCAAAATAGTTGGCCCTAAATTTTACCTGAATTCCTTACAAGCTGCCAGAATCCATTTTAAAAAGTACACTTTATTTTTAATAGTGCTTAACAGTTTATCTTAGATTGATTTCCCTGTAGTGGTCAAGACAGTAAAGGACACTGTACTGGAGTGGTTTATTTATCTTAGTTTTGAGATTTGTGCCCTGTTACATATAACTTTCTTTCTACTTCATTTTAAATTTTTAAATTAATTTCCTTTAAAGAACACACATAATGTTTGTGGGGTTTTTTTTTCCCTGCAGTGCTACCTACTTTATTTATCACTGTATGTTCCTTAATTAGATTTCAAAGGGAACTAATCTAGAATAACTTCTCTCAGAATAATCTGGAATTATTTTAGTGTGAACATTAACCAGTTTTCCTCACTTAATATGCTGCATACATAACAGCAAAAATGCAAACAACTCTCACCTCTGACTCATATTTACACGTGCTCTTTATTAGTATTTTTAGTGCAAAATGGCTTAAACAGCACGTTATCAGAGAAATCAAATATTAAATTTGATTAATAAATTCTTATTTTTCCATAATTCCTACAGTATTAAGAAGAAAAATATATGGATAAGGGTTACAGTAACTTGTTTGTTTATATAATGGATTTGCATCAACATAATGAGTTATTTTGCAGTGAATTATGACTGGACAATCTCTGTTTCATGCTGAGGAAAAGATCACCAATGGAGCTTATGCTAAGATACTCTTGGCAGCCCTTAATATTAAAGCTGTAGTAAAGAAAATATTTCATGTGTATTTAATTGCAATCAATCCCTCATATCTAGAAAAAGGTACATTTACATGCCCTTGCATCTCACTACAAAGCTATATATTTACAAAACCAGTGCATATTTATATTTAGAGCTAAAGCCAAATCATCAGTTTTCCCCAAATGTGACTATGTTCAGTCACTGTTCATGTCTTATTTAATATTCATCATTAAATGCACATATGAATTTCATTGGTGAAATGGAATGTATATTGCAGGTTACACAGAGATCTTAAATACAACAACTTGTCTTTAAACACATGGAAGTCTATCTTAGCGAACATACCTTTTTTTGTTAGTTACTTATGACTAATGATATTGTGAGCATTTTGCTATTGAATTCAAAGTTGGAAGGATTTGACAGTGAAAACTATTTCCATGAAAGACTTGAAAGATTAGTCTAAAGTTGCTTTTACTTGATCATTAATATCACCTTGATTTTGTAAGTCTTCCTGAATAGCAATGGGAGCTACATTTGCGAATTATAAGATCTAGCTATTATAAAGTCATTAATTTTAATCCCCCCTAGAAATGAGAGATTACTATAAAGTTAAATCACTGAGCCAAGCATTTGGTTTGGTAAAATTAAATCTCCAATAAATATCTCTCTTGTGGTTTAACCTGACTTCAAATAAATTCAATTCAGACCGATTATTCTCTGAAAATAAGTGATACATATTAACTGGGGCAGGATATGAAGTACAAAGAAGCCCCAACTGGCATGAAGATGGCATACCTAGACCTGTATCTCTGGCTTCAAGCTATCTACAAGCATTAGAATATGGATTTATTAAAAAAGCAAGTAGGGCAGCGAGGACTTCAGTCATTCATTGATAGATGAGACACATATATTTTCTCCCATGAAATCTAAACATCTGTGTTTTTCTGGCTGAAAAATAGACAACATGGCAAAGGTTAAATTCAAGAGGGAGGCTTGCAGAACAGTAAAGCCAACCCCCTTTTTGTACTGCCCAAAATGATTGTGGATGAAGGCTCTTATTCCTATTGTCCTAGTAAGGTAAGGCAGCCAGAAGCCAGATCTTCCGTTTTTTAAAGAGGTTTTAATAGAGAATCCATGTAAGGAGGATTCCATGGGGAGGGGAGGGGAGGG